>JAMZAV010014773.1:0-62587 GCA_024449915.1 Sweltsa coloradensis | reverse complement strand
GAATAAATTTGATTTATAAAATTCGTTTAGTTTAAACAAATAAATTTAAATAGAATGACGGATGCCCTATATTACTTATTTTTGTTATGAAACAGGAGGCCTACTGCCAGAGGTATCATTTTAAACACAATTTGAATATTGCTTCAAATATGCAATTCAGTTTGGGTAAACAAATAAATAAATAACATACAAATCGAGATTAAATATTCAATGCACTTATTTTTATGTGCACGCAAACACCCTAAGCCATTCAAAACCACGATCCCTTGGAGTCGGAACGGGCAGGTAAACTCAAACATATTTGCTGGCGACAGTTCCTTTTGTAAGATGCTGCATGATTGACAACTGCAAGTGCAAACCCGCCTACTAGTCGGTAGAGCTGTTAGCAACTTTACCGATAATACGAAGGAAAGGAATTCTACCACCCAAGATACGGGGTCTTAAATATTGATACACTGAACACAGCAAATCACTTATTAGCTTTGCATGCGCCTGATAGCCAATAGTAATTCTAAATGGAGCATTTAATAATACATATTGCTACGTTGCTTACAAACAATTTGTTTACTGGATTAATTCGTGGTCAACATTTGGCAAAAAGAAAAGGAAGGTTATTGGGATACCCATCGTGTGTTGTGAACTGTATTCGCGAAAGGTACCCAGAATCAACAGGATTCTTCTACGTTGGTTTTAAAGCAGCTGACGGTTACGAGCCAGAGTATTTTGAATAACTTCTTCATTGGTGAGTTAAATTTGAGTTAATTATGTTATTTAGCAATACTATTTTTGGGGGGTAGTTAGTCCGGCGAAAGCACGGGCTTGAGTCATGCATGCATAGTGTGTAGTTGGCTGCAGCCAGCGACCCGCGGCCGTCGAGACTACGGAGCGGTGACGTAGGAACCCCCACCCCTCCAACTTTGAGGTGGGCTAGCTCTCTAACGGCTCGTGCGTTTGAGCTCGGGTTTTTACTTGGGTTATCGAAATCGTGTTAAAAATGTTTTTAATACATCAAAACGCGTTTTTGAAATTTGCCCCACTTTAACTACAGTCCACCTTTAATGATTTGATAACGTACAGTAGGTACCTAATCTCGTAATTAGTCGTGTTGTTTTATTGGGAAGACTGCCCAAGGGTGCAATGCATGTCCCTCTTCAGTCTTAACTAGGTAGGTATATATTTGAGCTAGGTCAATTGTAAAGGGATGCCCGAGGGCTGTTTTATAGAGGACTCAATCCTTTGCATTAGCTGACTGAGGAAAACATCGGAAATAACCTTCAGTCAGGATTTCCGATTTCAACGGGATTTCAACCTGGGACCTCGTGAATCAGCCAACACTGCTGGTGTAAACACTCTCTGATGAAGTTATGAAATTTTGAGTGCTTTTCAAGAACTTAAAGATATCCTTTATAATGAGATATCCAGTTTGTTTAGTTCATTGCGTGGCGACAAAGTCTGACCAATGCCAAAACACTGTATGAGCATCCCGTTTCGGGCCCCCCTGCGAACGCGGGGTCTGCGGGGGCGGTAGTTCCGCCACTGCTGTTGGTGTCGACACTTCAAAGCATTTTAACAAATTGCAAGTAAAGGATAAAATGCATTTTCTGAAGAGAACTCAAATGCACTAGGGCAATAATAATAATAACTGCGGCAAAA
Organism: Sweltsa coloradensis; assembly: GCA_024449915.1. Lineage (NCBI taxonomy): Eukaryota > Metazoa > Arthropoda > Insecta > Plecoptera > Chloroperlidae > Sweltsa > Sweltsa coloradensis. Next base: position 60,934 of record JAMZAV010014773.1, on the reverse strand, counting down.
CATATCATCGCAAAAAAACTTTCATCTCCACAGCTTTAGTTAAACATTTCCGATGTTTGTAACCTAGCAAAATCAAAAAGCAGCGTAGCATTGCTAGCATATCTAAGATAGCCCACTCAATGCAATTTGAAAAGCTCTGTCAGAATTGTCAGATGAATATAAGCTTCTACTAAGCTTCTAAGCTTCTAATTTAGTTGGTATAAGGGCACGTCAACTGTAAGGCCATAATGCGCCACTCTAGCCTAGGCTAGGCTAGGGAGGCCTAAGGTAGGGGGAAGAAAAGTAATGTTACTGCGGATACTCAACAGATGGCTCACTCACTCGTTTAACAACGACTTTGGCGTTTCCCTAGTATATGTCACAAACACAAATAGTGCTGGTGCCTAACTCAATACTTCCAAGAATATCCCGTAAATCTTGAATTAGGCCGAGTTCACGAAAAATTATCAAGACATACCAAATATGCGGGTGGCTGTCTTGTGGAAGCCACATTTTGATTTTTTACCGTGCGATGAAAATTGACTGAGATATGACCAAAATGACAATTGTTTGTGCATCGGCACTATAGCCAAATAGTCCTTGGAACAAGCTGCATCAACTATAAAAATATTTCAAAGCCAGAAACCAACACTAAAATTTAGGAGCTGGTAAAAGACATATTTTAGAATGTTATTTTCACGTGGGACACGCTTGGTAGCAAAGCTGTCATGGCGTCCTCAAGATGGCTGCCAAAATAATTCTTAAAATTGCTTTAACTCCAGAAGTAATCATCGGATTTGAACAAAACAGGTATTGTTTTAATGGGTTTTTAATGCTCTAGGCCTACAAAAAATGTCATCAGCAGTTTTACTGCAAATGCAATAGTTTTTATTACCTACCGGTATACCGTTATTTATAAATTATTATATTATGTAGACCTATTGCAATTATAGCTCTTTTTAATATAATTATTTACATGTAGAACTCGCTAGATTGCCAAGAAATTTTCACACTATACTAAAATAACGTTCATAAATCCAAAATAGTTAGTCCCAAAACGAAATTCTGGTACCTTATTGATTAGGCCTAATTAATGAAATTAAGATTAATTAAATCGCAATTAAAAGTTTATTATTCACGTACTACAATCATATAGTGTATCACACAAGAACAATATGACCACAATTGACTTAAATAGTATTGGTTTCAAAACTTAATTCCAATCACTTTCATATTAATTTAATTAATTCAATTAATTCAAAATAATGACAATAATCTCAATTAATTGAGTAAAATTGACACAATGTGGTCGCCCTTGGTATCATTTTAAAGCTAGTTTTATGATGAATAATTGTATTGAAAAAAATAATTGATTAAATTAATTAATCACCAAATTAATTACATTTTAGTTAAATTATACCACTTTTGTAATACAGTATGTATTATTATGTATAGTTACATTATTTTATAGTAACATGGGCAGTGGGAACAGAGGAACAGAGTCAGTTAGAAGCAGCAGAAATGAAGTTTTTAAGAAGTGTCAAGGGAGTTACAAAGATGGACAAGATAAGAAGTAATGTAATCAGAAAAGAACTGGGACTGAAGAGATTGAGGTTTAAGCTAGGAAGAGAACGTCTAAGATGGTTTGGACATATGAAAAGGATGGGAAGAGATAGGATTCCAAGACGAGAATTTGAAGCGGCAGAGAAGGGGAAAAGAAGAGTAGGAAGGCCAAGAGAGAAATGGGAAAGATTAATTCAAGAAGACGTTGGAAAACGGGATGAAGTGTGGGAGCATGTGACAAGAGTCAAGCTGTGGGAGGACAGAAGAGAGTGGAGTAAATTGGTGGAGAGGAAGGAGTCAGATGATGAGGAAGAAACACTGAGTCAGGCAAGCTTAGTATCTACAGTTTCATGCCCTAGATAATGGTGGAAAACCACCACTCAACCCGACATAGTTGGAACTGGGTTATGATGATTATTATTATGTATTGTACCTAAAACTCGATCGATCATCATAAAAATATGCCACTTTACTGACATAATGCCAATTAATCCAAAATGTCATGTCATGTCCCGAGATAAAATTTCTATAACTTACCGATTAATTAAGTAGTAATTAAGTGAAGAATTACTTATATCTCAATAATTGTTGTTGACAATCGCGTAGCACACAAAATGCTTGCAGAAGTATCAAATATAAACAATGTGAGTATTATTTTAAAAATAATAGTCCCAAAATTAAGTTCTGTTCATGCTACTTTCCCATGAATTGAATAAATGAATGAATTAAAATTAAATTAATTGATTTAATTAAAACACCAGGGCCCCGATTCATGTACATTTATCCCGGGTATAAGTGGTATAAGGACGGTATAATGCAGGACATGGCAGGATAAGGCCTGGTTAAGTCTGAGCAACTCTCATCCAATCAGAAATTTTCAATCAAACAACAAGTACAACAAATATTTTTTCCACTGCATTCCACAGCCATGTAAATCAGCAGATTTGCAAAAGAACACTAAAAATTTGCACCATCTTTTGTTTTATTATATTTTATTTATTGACAGAAGATTGCGTGAGATCATTAAAAGAAAAGAAAAGGCGTATTATTGCCGTAAATTTTGGAATAGCCTAGGACTATCATACTATTGTTCATCTGCATAAGGCTTTTAGTAATCAAAACTAGTTATTTGTGCGGGATGTGTGTCAAAACAAGGTCGTGCAGGCCTAGGGTTGCCTAGGAGAGGCCAAGGGCTTGTCAAAACGTGTTATGTTAGTATTAATTTTATCTAGTCATATAGCCTAATCGAACTTTAGGCCTACACTGTTGTATTATGAATAATTTTCTACATCTGGGCCTAGGCCCGAGACGGTTTCTGATTTGTTTTATGAGAGTAATGACAACTTTTCTCGTTTTACACATAGACGCAAAATTTAAAATGTTCGCCATCTGTTTACATATTTTCTTATCCCCGTGATAGGCGGGATAAGTCTTCATGAATTGGATTCGGAGTTATACCGCACTTATCCCACCTAACTCTGCTTATACCGGGATAAAAATGTACATGAATCGGGGCCCAGTTGTTATGTAAAATTAACACACAACAAACTAGGAACCATTTGCAAGCTTATTTTACGCGAAAATAAATTTGTGAGAAATTCTATTTGACGATTCTCAACAACAATTGTTGAGATATAAGTAATTCTTCACTTTAAAAAAACAATTGGCAACTGAGGAAGAAAAAAAGGCAATGGAAAAACAGCGGGAAGAACAAATAATCTTAAAATCATTGGCATAATCAAAAGTAAATAGGTACAGGTAGCCCTACCTATTGCTGAACTGCATTCTAAACTTACAGCTGCACAGAAAGCAAGCAATGAAAAGATCGGATGTTGATGTAAACATCAAGCAAACTTGAGAAACAAAAAAGCTTCATTGATATCACATTTCTTCGCTAAGGGGTCATTCCATTGAAAATCATCCAATAGCGTAATTGGTTGCTGACCCATCCAGATATTTTTTTAAATTTTTACTATTTACTTTTACATGTGAAATTGATTCCACATTAAAAGTGCTTTGCGAATCAATCTGCAACTTAAAAAAGTCAAAAAGCGCTATCTGGATCATTTTTGCATGCGGATTGGGCGTACTGCGGCTACTGCCTATTTCAAAAATAAATAAAAATTGTTTTGGCAATGTCAGATGATCATAATTGAATGATTGATGAACCATTTCGGATTTTCATTGTTAAACTAAAATTTTGGAAAATTTAATAGGCAGATAAATTCTTTCTTACTAGGAAAACCCTAAAGTCCCGCCGCGTTGATGGATGAGCGTTTTTGTAAATTTTTAGTTTGTGTGGGACCATTTTTCCTTTGCAAGTGCTTTGTGAATGCATTGTAGGTGATTGTTGTCGAGTTTCTATTGTTAATTGTTATTATAAACCTAAAAAAAACTCATATTAAAATTTATTCTATGGATTCTGGCTAACTTTTTCAACTTTTTTTTCTGAAAGCAATACATACCTATTACCATGTAAGATTGGAGAAGGGTTGACAGGTTGAGAAAGCAAAGAGAACATAAAGAACAAAAAAACCCAGCCTGAAGGGCTGGGGGCGACAAAAACTTTCACCTGCTGATGACAACAGTTACTGCAGCAAATTTAAAGTTGTTACCTTTTTGTTTTTGTTTTGTTTTGGTTTGGTTATGTGTTGTGAGTTTTGTTTGCATGTAGTTAAGGCTGGTTTATGATTGACGTCAACGTGGGGAGACGTGAATGGAAACGCGAATGTGGTGGAAACGGAAAGCGAGGCGTTTACGATTGACGGGAATCGGTACAACATCTGTCGGCCCACCGCCGTCTGGATGCATGTAAAGGTACAAATATCCAGATAGCGGTGTGTCGACCACTACGAGTTGTTTACAAGTTGCCTAGCTAGCCTACGGTCCTAGGCTAGGCTAGGCCTAGCTTGGCGTAAATTATTCATTTCTTTTGCCACTGATTTCCACGCATTTTCTTTGTAGTCTGTACGCCTGTATATATTCAGGCCCTAAACATAAATAATGCGAGAGCGCTGGATGGTCTCAATAAGCTTGGCGTTGTCCATCATTTTGTTGGTTATATTTTCATGACAGTTGCAGACAGCCGAGCACTGCGTTTATTTGCGCATGCGCGTAGCCCTTTTCACGTCGACGGCGCGGCAACCAAGCCGCGAAAGTTGGGATTTGACGAACTTTGGCCGCTCCGTTCTCCATTCCCGTTCATTTCCCCGTCAATCATAAACGCTAAGCTGTGAATGCTATGTGTTATCTTTCGCGTTCACGTCTCCATTCACGTCTCCCCACGTTGCCGTCAATCGTAAACCGGCCTTTAGCTGATTTTTAGTGGCCACCATCTGCCTGATGAGTCCCAGAAGGACGAAACGAGTCGTGGTTTAAGGTAACAACTTTAAATTTGCTGGAGTTGTCATCAGCAGGTGAAAAGTTTTGTCGCCCCCAGCCCTCCAGGCTGGGTTTTATGTTCTTTATGTTCTCTTTGCTTTCCCAACCTGTCAACTCTTCTCCAATCTAACTAGCCGATAGGCATTTTTCATACTAGAACTAATGTACATGTAAAATATGAACGTTGTAGCCCCACCCGTTTGGTCAGAATCGGCCCAAATGTCATGAAAATATCGCACTAAAAATAGAAAAAAATAGTAAAAGTACGATATTCATGAGAAATATTTCTTCGATTGTACCAAAAAACGTAGCAAGTCTAAGTTCAGAGATTTCGAAGGTCCCCTGAAATTTTTATCATGATCGCATATGCCGTTTGCCCGGTAGAGAGCGAACAAACAGACAAAAATACAAAAACAATCAAACAAAACAAAAACACCCGAGCTAGGCCTAATTTTTTTGGCGGTCAGTGAAATTTTATTGAAGTCTTTGCTTCACTCGCTACGCTCATCCAAAAATGTTGTAGGCCTAGGTCCTAACCAGTGCCATTACATTAGCTGTTTAATTTATTTTCAGCACATTAAGTGAAGGAAGTACTGAAAACCAGACCTTCGAAGCACTCTCTACCCAGTTGCGTGGAGGATTCAACAAACAAGACCACTTCAAGGGTAAGGTTGTTAGGTCAAGGCTATGCGTAGGCATGCTCTTATCTTAATGTTGCATGCGTAGTACCGGTATATAGTACCGGTATAGGCTGACTTAAAGGCCTAATAAACTATTTGCATGAATTTTGGATTTAAGTTAAACGTATCATTCTTTAATCTTTATAGAATAAAACGTCCTGAATCCAAATATCACGTTTATTTTAAATAAAAAAAATGTTTTGATATAGATATTGTGACTTGAAGTGCCCTATTTTGGAACATACTGCAAAACGCGCTGTGATTGGTTGTTACCATAATGACGTACGCAGATATGAAGTCTAGATATGCACCGCCGTATGTATATATTTGAAGGTATTTGTTTACATACCTACATCCAGACGGCGGTGGCTCTACGTCATCCTTAGCCTCGAATAGACAAATCTTTGGATAGACAATATTTAGGCTAGAGGGACTAGCCTTTCTTGGAAGGAAGATGTCAAGTCAAGACCTATGCATTTATTTAAGGTAGAAGATATTAACCAATGTCAACGAAACTTTACAGGCGTTATTACAAAAGAACACTGCATCACTCCTTAAAATTTCATTCTGTGTTGAGGGACGTAAGTGTTCCAAAATGCAAGTTTAGTCAGCCGTAAAATTTGACATTTTACACATCGCGATAGTTTTTCATCAAAAGTCTGCTATCAATTTTGCGTCATCACAACGAAACTTACATACCTGAAGCTTTGTTTGTTTGTTAATAGAATACTACCAAAAAACAAATTCATGACGTCATTATTGAGAACCCACGTGTGACAGAAATTAGTAAAATCCGTGTACATTTAGCGCGCATCAAGACCTATGTATTTATTTGAGGTAGTAGATATTAACCGATGTGAACGAAACTTCACAGACATGATCCCAAAAAAAAAACTGCATCACTCCTTTAAATTTCATACTTTTGTGAGGGGCGTAAGTGTTGTTAAATGCAAGTTTAGTTTACTTTTTTTTATAGATCCGTGTACATTTAGCGCGCTCAAGACCTACTCATTTATTTGAGGTAGAAAATATTAACCGATGTAAACGAAACTTTACAGACATGATCCCAAAAAAAAAACTGCATCACTCCTTTAAATTTCATACTTTTGTGAGGGGCGTAAGTGTTGTTAAATGCAAGTTTAGTTTACTTTTTTTTGTTATATCTGTGTAGGTACATTGAGCGCATGTCATGACCTACACATTTATTTGAGGCAGAAGATATTAACCGATGTAAACGAAACTTTACAGGCATGAACCCAAAAGAACCGTGCATCACCCCTTTAAAATTTCATACTTTTGTGAGGGTCGTAAGTGTTACTTAAATGCAAGTTTGATTTACGGAATGCTTTGAGATTTTCAGCGCGGAAAGACAAATGAATTTAATTAAAAGTAGAAGGTTGAAACATTAAACAACGAGACTTAGCATGGAGGTTTTCATTACTGTAATGAATCTGTGTGTAAATTTGCAATGTTATTGGTTGAAAAGAAAAGTCATATTATTATTCCAAGTATGATTTTTGCGGCGCTACTATTAAGCATGTCATGATAAATGTATTGAATATAGCAAGAAGGTAGTCACTAATGTGATATAATAGCCTGTAATTTGCAATGTTATTGGTTTTGAAACGTTAAGGCGTAAATTTACTTGTGATAACAGTAAATTTATTTTTAAGAGTTCGTCTGGCTTTTTCTCCCAACATCTTCTTCCAATGTGTCGTTATCACATTAGGAGTCAAAACATATAATTATTTCTCGATTTGGTTTGTCGGGAAACACTCCCGTAGGTGTAATTGTTATTATTTACTACAATTCAAAAATTACAAAAGTCCGCCCCAACGGGAATCGAACCACGGATCGCCTGTCTGGAATGCGGGAGATCCGTGGTTCGATTCCCGGTTTGGGGCGGACTTTTTTAATTTCTGAATTGTAGCAAATAATAATATATAATTATAACCTTAAACTATACAAATATGTCGGAATTATTAAACGTGATAGTTGTTTTTGGAAGAATACGAATTTAGAGTGACCAAACAATTCGCGTCGATTCAAGTAACCTTCCTAATAAAAGAAGAGCATATTCTTTTGGAATATATTTGTCGCGTAAAAACAATATTATATTGTAACCTGCTTTTCCATAATTCTATTTCCTTAATATGTCAACAGCGAAAAGTAAAATACGAAGAGACTCTATGTGAATATTATTGCCAAGGCAACGTGATGTTGAGATGGGGGGGGGGGGGGGGAGTGTCGGCCGTGTGTGTGTGTTAGGGTGGGCCGAAGAACAATTTTTTTTTTTTTTAAAGTTGTAATACCGCGGAAAAGTTGCGAATTGGGAAGACTAAAAAGGGTAAAAAAAAATAAAAAAATCGGTTTATATCTTCCCGGTCGCTCATGTGCTCTAAACTTTTCCAAAAATTTTTGAAAAAATCACATTTTTACGATAATTTTTAATATTTTTAACATAGAAGAAAATTTAAAATATGAAACATTCGAGCTTTGACATTCGGGAAGAGGCTAATTTAAAAATGTTAAAAATTATCGTAAAAATGTGAATTTTTCAAAAGTTTGGAAAAGTTTAGAGCACATGCGCGACCGGAAGATATAAACCGATTTTTTTATTTTTTTTTACCCTTTTTAGTCTTCCCAATTCGCAACTTTTCCGCGGTATTACAACTAAAAAAAAAAAAATCAAAATCAAAATTTTCCAAATTTTGGAAAACTTTAGAGCACATGCGCGACCGGAAGATATGAACCGATTTTTAATTTTTTTAAAAAATTTTTTAGTCTCCACAATTCGCAACTTTTCCGCGGTATTACGACTTTTAAAAAAAATGTTGTTTTTCGGCCACCCTAGTGTGTGTGTGTGTGTGGCGACTGCACATGGGATCACATCTGGATAGTGTTTTAGTCGCTTAACGTAACTAGCCACTTATCTCTCAACAAATCAATTCCGAAGTGTTTATAAAACAAATTGAGACTTGAGAGGTATTCATTTTTTCTTAGACCCGATAGTGCAGGCAGTTCCATAATATATAGTGAGTGCAAGAATTTGTGTTGGAGTTTTCGCGTGATTTCTAGCTAACTTCTGGTTTGAATTCAATTACTTGAAGTTGATAGGTGAAATACGTGAAACCATTTGCAAATATTTCGGGATTGTCGTCGTTCGTGAAGTGAACGGCCAGCGGCCACTTAATTTAATGTATTTCTAGTTATTTGGTTTGCAGTTTTTAAATTTTGCAGTTGATTTCATATAGTTGGTGCAAGGCTGCAGGCTCATGTCAATTTGGGGCATAGGTCGCGGAGCTTATTACCTTGCCTGGTGTCCCTATAGTGCGTTGTGCGAAGTTTACCCTTGGAATTGTATAAATGAAGAGCTATGTCCTAAATTTCACCGACAGTGTTGGCTCGAGCGCTAAGCGCTAGACTCTGATTCGGGAGGTCCTGGTTTCGGATCCCGTCGAGACCGGCAATCCTGACTGTGGTTTTTTCCGAGGTTTTCCTCAGTCGTTAATGCGAATGCAAGGGATTGAGTCCTCTTAAATAGCCCTCGGACATCCCTTCACAATTGTCCTATCCGCAATATACCTTTAGTTAGTCACCTGAAGATGGTCACACCGGTTAAATCTGATGTGTATACCCTACAGCGGGCATCCTACAAAAAATTATTTAATTAAAGTTGAGACTTGGCAAAATTGTGAATGCATACTTTGTTATTGTGCTTATTATTGTGTTATTATTATATATATTATATATATATATATATATATGTGTTATTGTTATATTATTGTGCTCTCTCTCTCTCTCTCTCTCTCTCTCTCTCTCTCTCTCGAGTAAAATATTTAATATAACTTGTACTTATTTAGCAGTCACAATACAAATAAGCAATTGTTGTTGCTTTCCCAATGTCTTATGAGTATATGACATTTTTCCAGAAATGTTTCATAAATTTTTAATTTATTATTTTCACAAATTTTTTTTAGATGTCCTACTGACAAGCAAATTTTTACTGTCGGTTAAAGTTCCAAGTACAATATAATATATATGCCTTTATAATTGATCGCGCCCTACAGTAAACGGCAGGAGGCCATTTACAGAGAAAAATCTTAACCCAAGGATGTTTTAAATCGTGTTGTAAAAGGTCCAAGGCTCTCATAGCTATTTTTATGTGTATATCTATGATATTGGTAAAATGACATGCAAATTTATTCAATTAATCTAATAACCTTATAATATTCATCGAATCAAACATGTTTATATCACTGATGCATCTTTATATCATCAGTAATCATAATGATTCATTGTTATTACGAATATGAACTCGTAATTAGCAATAAATTAATGATTAGCTAATCAAGCTAATTAAGCCATTTACAGTCTGATTTTCAATTAATAAAGTACATCAATACATAAAGACAGGTAAAATAAGATGAATGTTTTTTAGTTCAAGTCATTTCATTGAGTATTAAGGGAGTAATTAATGTTTGAAGTTCATTAATATTGTCAACATAGTGTATTTTTGAACTTACCATCTGAATCATCCGCATGAAAGCTTTCAGTATTTCTGCAGCCCGAGTTCGATTTGTTCTCGAAGCCTGCAGATACTAAGAATTTTACCATTGATTGGTTTCGGGAAATAGAATAGCATCACTCTAAGAGAAGTCGAGCTTCTAGGCCAAGGGAGGCTGAGGGGCGAGATTTTTACCTTGAAACTAGTTTGGTCATACGATAGCCGTGACGTATTATCACGTGACCTAGTAGGGGGAGAAAAATGCATAAAGGGAACCCTCCGAGATGGATAGGCAGGAGAAGTGAGTGGAGAGTGTTGTGAGAGGTGTCGGTGGTGTCGTGGCGCGCACTGCGCGGGTACGATCAATTAGCAAGATTTAGTTTGGGCGGAGGACCTACCTGCCGACTGGTCAGGATGGTGTCGACTTAGGCTTTGTTTTTGGCTTCCTGTGCCTCGTAGGAAGTAATGTTTGTGAGTGCGGGTGAAAGTGAAAAGTGATTTTTCTTTCTTTTAAATTCGTTTGAAGGCTTTTGTATTCGTATCTTTGATTTATTTCACCGAATTATACACTAAATATCACATCACTAATTAATTCGCCGAGTGTAATTTGTCAATCATCGTTTGGAACAGTTAAGTGATACATCAAATATCACATCACTAATTAATTCGCCGAGTGTAATCCGCCAATCAATCTTGTGGAACAGTTTAGTGATACCCTAAATATCACAAGTAGTTAATTAATTAACTGAGTGCATTTCATCAATCAAACATTTCAAAATCACGGATCGGAAATCTTCGGAAGTGTTCGTGTGCTAAACAGTGAAACTGAACGGTAGTCGAGCATCCGACGGCGCGCGCACCTGGTTTTCCCCCACTCATGACGAACCAGCTGTGAATGGCCGGCGACAAATGGTCATCGTCTACAGCTGAGTAAACGGAGCTAGGAGAATCGAACTCGCGACCGTTCATGCGCAGTAAAACGATGAGTACATCAATTCATTATTCTAAATTAAATTCATTCTTTTAATTAAAATTCACTATCAATTATTATTATTTTTTATGAAAAATTTTTGGGGGGTAAAAAGAAATGTAATTAGGCAGGTGGATTAGCCAAGGGTATTTAGAACATTGTGTAGAATTGGATCCATAGGTAGGCAGGCTGTTTAACAATTAATGTAATTGTTCTTTTATGATCATAATTATATTTTAAATGGAAACTCATTTTACTAATCTTATGATTTAGTAGATAGATCCATTTTGATCCTACTCTTAAATTTAAGTTTGTTTTTCAGGTTTTCTTTTAAATTCATTTACCAAACTAATTAATTAATTATGATTCATAATTAATTAATTAATATTAATTTTTCTTATTTTTTTTTTTAATTGGAGTTTAATGTTTCTTCCGCATTTTTGAGCTAGTAAATTTATTTTTTTTTTTGTTAAGTTACCACCTCCGGGCAAAGAAACTCTTGTTTCTGGGTGGTTACCTGACAATTTGGCGCCCAACGTGGGGCGCCAAATTGTAAGTTTCACTCCCTGTGATAAATTGCCCGGACACAGGAGGTCTTACATAAACAATGAAATACAAGGTCTAGCTCAAAATTGCCGAAGAACACAAAAGTCTTCAATTAATAAATTACAAAATTAATTAATTAATTATGATTAATAATTAATTAATTAATATTTTTTTTATTAATTGAAGACTTTTGTGTTCTTCGGCAATTTTGAGCTAGACCTTGTATTTCATTGTTTATGTAAGACCTCCTGTGTCCGGGCAATTTATCACAGGAGTGACACTTACCGTGTTATGAAATAAATTCACATTATGTTTTATTTGGGTAATCGTATCGGCTAGCATCATACTTTTGTTTTCATAAAGTGTTCCTGACAAGGTTGTTATATTTTACCGCACTGATATTTTGAGGGTGTACAGTTTTTTTATCATTCGTATTTTGTTCAAGTTCATTTCAGAAAAATAAGTTTTATTAAGCAAGCGTGCGTTAGTAAGTATATTTTAACAGATAGGTACATGACGCGGAAAGGACCGGCGTGGAAAGGCACTGCAAGAGGTCGTGCCAGCGCGACCTCTTGTTTTTTACATGCATACACATAGCAAAATGGGCAAATCTACCATAACTAATAATTTATATAAAGATCAACCTATGCTTAAACCCTAGTCTTACTTTATTATTATGTTATTTCCACGAAGGCTTGAAACATTACATACCGGTATATCTATGAAATTGTGTTTCAGTTGGATGTGCATTGCTTCTCTTGCTTGAACAACCAGACCTGCTCCCAAAGCCAGTTCAACGTCTGACTGCAGTGTTTCTGCTCTTTGAACTTTATAGAGGAGAGCCTATTTCTATCAACCCTTTTGCAACTGTGTTATACACTTGCTGGTGAGTTAAGCTTTCATCAATTCAAGTATTCTGAATACATGTTCAAAAATTAGCATAAATTTATAAATTAGTACCACTAGGCCCTAGGTACCTAGTAGAGCCGCCGTTTTTTTACGTCTTTTTTAATTAGTCCCGACCCGCCTTATGGCATTTATTATAAATTTGTTTCTGTTGTACGTTCCCAACAATGCGTTTTTTTACATTTGTGCGCTCGAAAAAGCAGTCCACCACAGCAAATATTTCCAATAATTAGGGCTGTGCAAATTCACGAAATTCGAATCCGAATCCAAGATGGATTCGGATTCGAGTCAACCTTTGCAGATTCAAGTTTTCGAAGTATTCAAAAATTTAAATTTCCCGCCGTTTACCCGCCATTTTCCCGCGTGTATAAGGAAATCACCAATTATGTCTTTAAATGCGAATTAGGTCATGAAATTTCAAACAAAGCTTTTTTTCAAAGTTTTGGTGGAGGTGCCGGCCGGGTAGGTAGTCAAAATTAAATTAATCCTGGGCTCCTGGCTGGTACATATGGTGGAGGTGCCGGGTCATAAAGCGCAATATTGTGAGATCGTAATAATCGTTTGTACGCGAGTAAGCTCAAAATACTTCTTATCAAAATATTGACATTACACAAAAAATGCATAGTTTCGTAGTTTTGGTGGTGGTGCCGGGTAGTCGAAATTAATCTGGTGGTAAAAACTCTAAGAAACTTACAATTAAATTAATCCTGGGCTCCTGGCTGGTACATATGGTGGAGGTGCCGGGTCATAAAGCGCAATTGTGAGATCGTAATAATTGTTTGTACGCGAGTAAGCTCAAAATACTTCATATCAAAATATTGACATTGTACAAAAAATGCATAATTTCGTAATTTTGGTGGAGGTGCCAGGTAGTCGAAATTAATCTGGTGGTTAAAAACTCTTAGTAACTTACAAAACTGAAGGCTGAAATTGAGCTTAAAATTAAAACTGATTCTCACTCTCATGTGCTTGTTTTTCTTTTAAATTATTTAATCATAAATTGTCCTGGAATTTGTGATAGGCCCCTACTGATAATTTTAAACTAGGCGTTCTTTTTTTTTTTTCAAGTTGTGCATTATCAAATTGTTTTTTTGGTAAAAAATACCGAAATGATCGCGAATTTTTATTTTTAAGAAGCGAATTTTCAAACTTTAAAAAAACATTTTTGCACATCTCTTAACGATAGGCTACGCAAAATTCCATTGAAAAAGATTCAGATTCGCTTCGGATTCACGAATCTTCGGAAAGATTTGATTCAGATTCGGAATGAAAAACATGAATCCGCACACCCCTACCAATAATGAATTTTTAGGCTCATTGTGTTTTGGATATCCGGTCAGCCGCCCAATTCCTAGTATTGTTTGTCTCTTCGCCTCGCCTGTTTCTGCAAAGTCCTTTTCACTTTCCCCTCCCCTCCCCAAGCTGGCAGGCAGCCAGCGTCACCACGCACAGAAGCTACTGCACGGGACCTAGCAGTCATTCACCTCTGTGAATTGACGAGTGTTGGAAGTGTTTAGTTTATTCTCTGTCCGTCCTAGTTTGTTCACTTGTGGAAAGAAGAGCATGTGGTGGTGATAAGATAAGTTATCGAGTAGGGCTATGTCTAAGAAGAAGAAAGTGTTAAGTTTATCAGATAAATTGAACATTTTCAAAGAAGTTGACAATAATACCAGTTACCAGTTCAACATGCGTTGACCTCGCGAAAAAATTTGGACTGGCCATTTCAATGCTGAACTTCATTGTGTATAAAAGAAAACATTGAAGAAAATGCAGTGAAGTTAGGGTCCTCCAGCACGAAAATAGCGCAAGTCAGATAGATTGGGTCTGTTATTAAATTTATTATAGTTATTTATAAATATTGTTTAGAAATAAATTTGCTCTTCTAGCTGGAAATGTCACTAGTCTTAGTCTTTCCCCCACTCTACATTCTACTAAATCCTTCCTGCAATAGACTGATGCATAACATTGACATTATTATTGCAATATAAAGCGAGTAAAAGTAGTTTTGTATGTTTTGTATATGTGTATATGTAAAGTTCGGGTACACAATGTTTTTCTGGTGAAAACTGGCAGGCCGTGTGCTCAACAAATCTTCGTCGCTGGGGGGGGGGGGGCACGACACAAGAATGAATTGGATGATGTTTGAATTTCATGCATTCTTCTCCCATCACAGGGTGTCCACAGGCCACTATTTTCCACTATTTTCAGCTAGGCCACTAAATGCCTACTATTTTTGATAAAATGGTGAAAAAGCCACTATAAGGCCACTATTTTTACTATTTGTTATATACGTAATTAGTTATAGGTCTAGAGCTATTGAATATCATGAAATTTTCACAGAGATTTGTTAAACATGTCAGCTCAAGGTAGCTTACCATAGATGGTGCAGCAAAGCATTATGTTAACACAATGGCCAGCTCTCACAAAATATTTTTTGACATTCATTCCGACAAAAAAGCACAGTCTGACAAAATCAGCTAAATACAAACAAAATTGTTGATCGTCTAAAATATAAAATATATTGACATACTACCAGTACTTCTTTCAATTAAGAGTGTTCACGAGACAGACATGTACACGGTATGCTCGAAAGCACTCAAATTCTGATGTACAACGCTCTGGAGAAAAATCGAAACGACATACGAGAATTCTAAAATGCACCAGACACAGATATTTTCATGCAGAAGAATATACAACAAACAGAATTGATGTATGTAATAAACCCTTCTGTAAACCATTGTTACGCATAAAGTCGACGCAACGGGAAAAAGAAGAGCTTGTTCCCGCCGCGTTGACTTTACGCTTAACAATGGTTTATAGTAGGGTTTACTACATACATCAATTCTGTTTTTGTTGTATGTTCTTCTGCATAAAAATATGTGTCTTGTGCATTTTAGAATTCTCTTATGTCGTTTCAATTTTTCTCCAGAGCATTGTACATTTGAATTTGAGTGCTTACGGGCCTGCCAAGGTCACAATTGTCTAGTGAAGACTCTTAAGAGGATGGGATAGTCGCGAAATTAAAACCACGCGAAATTACTGTGTTCTCGTGATATCTCGAGAACGATGCAAAATATCTAAAAGACCGAATTGTGGTTTTGTTGGAACAATAGAATGCAAGAAAAAATATTTAAATATAATAATTGGTGCGCATTGTATTTAAAATATGCATTAAATTAATTAAAATTCTAATAAAAAACGTAATTACCATCACATTATAATATTTTTTCTTACATTATATTGTTCTAACAAAACTACAATTCGGTCTACAGTTTTTAGATATTTTGCATCGTTCTCGAAATATCACGAAAAAACTGTAATTTCTGGTGGTTTTAATTTCGCGACTATCCCATCCTCTTAATACCAAAATATCACAACTTCCCGTTAATTGTGCCATCTACTTTCCTTAAAATTTTAACACATTGCCACTATTTTACCACTATTTTTCAGCAAATGGGCCACTATTTTAGCCACTATTTTACCCATTTGAGGCCACTATTACCACTATTTTTACATCCTCAGTGCTGTGGACACCCTGCCATCATTGTTGGGAAAAGCACTAGCTTTTGCAATCTAAATACTTTATTCTTATTTCACATTCAAGGGTTTAATGCTGGAAAAGACTACCAATTCTAAACATTTAACATTTCTATACTGCGTTTTTTTTTTACAGTTTTGCGGGAAAACGTACAAAGGAGGTTCTACTTAGGGGGTTTCTTAAACTTAGTTGAACTTTTGAAACTCGACGTCGAGCCGAGCTTGACTTTACACTCGATTTATTTAAGTGAAGCCTTCCAAATTGTCTAAAGCATGTTGTTTTGTTTAATAGTACTCATTTTCATCAACTGGCATTCCTAAACACATGCAAACATAAAGCATCTTGTCAACAAAGCGTTTCACAGAAACATTACGGCAGTGCAGTGGGCAGAAGCATACGGGACAATAGTGATAGATTTATAGCCCAGAATGTCCGTGGGGAGGGGAGAGATGAGACAGCCATTAGGCCTACTTATTTAGTTGTTTTGTACATTGTTGTTGTTTTGTTTTTGATTGGTAGGCCTACTAATTGTTTTAAACGTCAGAATCGTACAAATGTGAATGTATTGATCCCATGTGGTAACTGTGCATTTACTCGATTATATGCCAGCCGCACACTTATTTTGACCACTCAAATTAAAAGAGTGGGCTGATGATTACTATGGATGTAGGGCTAATGGTCACTTACCACTTTTTTAACTTGATTTTTTAAATGTAGGTGCCTACCTGTGGCTTTTCTTTGACTATTAATATTATCTTTTACACACCTCTAGGCTCTAATCACAGTGACTGAAACTTTTTTTGCAACTGTTTACTGTTTAGCAGGCTCCAGACGATGCTAATAAAGGATCATCACGGAAGTTGGACTTTGTGGGTCTGATTCCCAAACTTTCTACTTCCGAAACAAATTTTTTAAGTCAGCTTATTTTGAATCCTACTAAAGAGGTAAGGTTCCATGTTTATTACAAAATTAAATTAATGTATAGGCCTACTGACTGAGTTATGGTGCAATATATTATAATCTAGGCATCTAGCCACGTTGCACTTGTGGTGCACTGTCCGCCGGCTCTGCACTTGTGTCTCACTCTATAGACAGTCCCTGTCATCATAAATACCACATTTGGCTACCCAGCTGACTGTTTGGCTAAAGGGGTGGAGGTAGGGGTTACGGTACTTTCCCTTCATAGAAATGGTTCTTTTTGCATTCCATTCAGAAAAGTACTAAGAAACCTGGAAAATCTAAGTTAGGTTTCAATATCAATTTATCTATATATTATTTATTCCATTTTAACGTACATTTATGTAATTTTTAGAGATGTCCAACGATATTGATTATTCGATTCGATATCGATATCGCGGAAAAATTGAGCCTTTTTTCGATATCGATACCCCGCCGTCATATCGGAAATATTGCGATATCGTAGCTTTATTATTCTCGATGTTTAATGTCCCGTCGCGGTCTGCACTACACATTTCTGCAGTTCAACGGAACGCTACTCCCACTTCTCCGCTACTATCCCCGCCAGCGCCTAGCCGATGCGCGTGCACCTCCTACACGGAGAGCTGTAGAGATAGCACTTTCCCCTCCAACCTCGCTCTCGATTCACGTAGCGCGCTGCATGGGACTTCAGTCAAGTTGCAACCCGTCGTAGTGACAACATCGACGACGCTACTCGTTATCTTTACACGCTCCGAGTTCGAGCATTATTTATTACTAGGAAAATGCTAAAGTTCCGTCGCGTTGTTGAGCGAGCACCGGTACGTGCAACACGGCCCGAGTACGACATTCCCATAATGTTACATACCAATAAGTCTTTAAGGTCTTGACCGATTCAGCTGAAAATTTGTAAAATTGGAGAGAATGGATAAAATCCACCACCATCTAGAGGACCTTGACATCATTTCTTTGGGAAAACTATTTTAACTCTACACTGCTTCTTCGATAGTATTTTGATTACTCTTTGGTGGCAGTGCATAGTGAGACTTTTCGTTGCCATGGTAACGTTACTTTTGTTAAAATGTAATTTCTATCTACACTACTTAAGGTATTGACCAAATTAGCTGAAAATTTGTAAAATAGGAGAAAATGTACTTATTGACCCTGCAAAATTTCATAACGATTGGAACATTTTTATTTTTTTATTTTATTCTTTATTTTTTATAACCAACGATCGGATTTTGTTCAAAAACTATACAGCAACCCGCATAAGTGGTATGTACATGTGTGCAAAATTTCAGGTCGATCAGAGTAACGGTGCAACCTGTATCGAAGCAGTAACAGAAAGAAAAAAATCAGACATTCGAGCCATAAGAGTCAAGTGGAGACGCTCGCTACGCTCGCTCAATGAGGTATAAAAAAACATGTTTCAAGTACAGGGCTCAAAAAATTTATTAAATGGCACATGCCCGGGGCATGTTGGAGATAATTTTACATGCCCAGACAAAAAACTTACACGCCAATTTTTTTAAAAGAACATTTGTGCACATCTCTTAACGATAGGCTACGCATAAATTCCATGAAAAAGATTCAGATTCGCTTCGGATTCACGAATCTTCGGAAGATTTTGATTCAGATTGGAAATGAAAAAATGAATCAGGCACACCCCACCCAATAATGAATTTTTTAGGCTCATTGTGTTTTGGATATCGGTCAGCCGCCCAATTCCTAGTATTGTTTTGTCTCTTCCCTCGCCTGTTTATGCAAAGTCCTTTTCACTTTCCAATCCCTCCCCAAGCTGGCAGGCAGCCAGCGTCACCACGCACAGAAGCTACTGCACGGGACTAGCAGTCTTCACCTCTGTGAATTGACGAGTGTTGGAAGTGTTTAGTGTATTCTCTGTCCGTCCTTAGTTCGTTCACTTGTGGAAAGAAGAGCATGTGGTGGTGATAAGAGAATTTATCGAGTTAGGGCTATGTCTAAGAAGAAGAAGAAAGTGTTAAGTTTATCAGATATAAATTGAACATTTTCAAAGAGTTGACAATAATACCAGTTCAACATGCGTTGACCTCCGAAAAAATTTGGACTGGCCATTTCAATGATGAACTTATTGTGTTATAAAAGAATAACATTGAAGAGAAAAGCAGTGGAAGTTAGGGTCCTCAGCACGAAAATAGCGATTAAGTCAGATAGATTGGGTCTGTTATTAAAATTTATTAAGTTATTTATAAATATTGTTTAGAAATAATTTGCTCTTTCTAGCTGGAAATGTCACTAGTCTTCGTCCTTTCACCCACTCTACATTCTACTAAATCCTTCCTGCAATAGACTGATGCCTAATCATTGACATTATTATTGCAATATAAAGCGAGTAAAAGTAGTTTTGTATGTTTTTATATGTGTATATGTAAAGTTCGGGTTAGGACACAAGGTTTTTCTGGTGAAAACTGGCAGGCCTGGCTCAACAAATACTTCGTCGCTGGGGGGGGGGGGGGGGGGGCACGACACAAGAATGATTGGATGATGTTTGAATTTCATGCATTCTTCTCCCATCACAGGGTGTGCCACAGGCCACTATTTTCCACTATTTTCAGCTAGGCCACTAAATGCCACTATTTTTGATAAAATGGTTGAAAAAGCCACTATTAAGGCAACATTTTATATTTTTATTATATGGTAATTAGTTATAGGTCTAGAGCTATTGAATAGCATGAAATTTTCACAGAGATTTGTTAAACATGTCAGCTCAACGGTAGCCTTACCCCATAGATGGATGCAGCAAAGCATTATGTAACACAATGGCCAGCTCTCACAAAATATTTTTTGAGTTCATTCCGACAAAAAAAGCCACAGTCTCTGACAAAATCAGCTAATACAACAAAATTGTTGATGTCTAAAATATAAACTATATTGATTACTACCAGTACCTTATTTTCCAAAAGGTAGTGTTCACGAGACAGGACATGTACACGGTATGCTCGAAAGCACTCAAATTCTGATGTACAACGCTCTGTAAAAAATGAATACGGACATACTGCGAGAAATTTCTAAAATGCCACCAGACACAGACTATTTTCATGCAGAAAGGACTATACAACAAACCGAATGATGTAGGTAATAAACCTTCTGTAAACCATTGTTACGCATAAAGTAGACGCAACGGGTGGAAAAAGAAGAGCTTGTTTTGCTTCCCGCCGCGTTGACTTTTACGCCTTAAACAATGGTTTATAGTAGGGTGTACTACAACATCAATTTGTTTTTGTTTGGAAAAAGAAGAGCTTGTTCCCGCCGGCGATTGACTTTACGCTTAACAATGGTTATAGTAGGGTTTACAATATCAACATCAATTCTGTTTTTGTTGTATGTCTTCTGCATAAAAATATGTGTTTGTGCATTTAGAATTCTTCTTATTCGTTTCAATTTTTTCTACAGAGCATTGTACATTGAATTTGAGTGCTTACGGGCTGCCAAGGTCACAATGTCTAGTGAGACTCTTAAGAGGATGGGATAGTCGCCGAAATTAAAACCACGACGAAATTTATGTGTTCTCGTTATATCTCCGAGAACGATGCAAAATCTCTAAAGACCGAATTGGGTTTTGTTGGAACAATATAATGCAAGAAAAAATATTTAAATATAAATAATTGGTTCGCATTTTATTTAAAATATGCATTAAATTAATTAAAATTATAATAAAAAAAACGTAATTACCATCCCACCAAAATTTATAATATTTTTTCTTACATTATAATTTGTTTAACAAAACACAATTCGGTCTACAGTTTAGATATTGTTGCATCGTTCTCGAAATATCACGAAAAAAACTGTAATTTCGGGTGGTTTTAATATCGGACTTTCCCATCTCTAATACCAAAATATCAAAACTTTCCCGATTATTGTGCCATCTACTTTCCTTAAATTTTTAACACATTGCCACTATTTAACACTATTTTTCAGCAAATGGGCCACTATTTTAGCACTATTTTAACCCATTTGAGGCCACATTACCACTATTTTACATCCTCAGTGCTGTGGACACCCTGCATCATGTTGGAAAAGCACTAGCTTTGCAATCTAAAATACTTTATTCTATTCACATTCAAGGGTTTAATGCGGAAAAGACTACCAATTCTAAAACATTAACATTTCTATACTGCGTTTTTTTTTTACAGTTTTTGCGGGAAGAACGTACAAGGTACGGTTATACTTAGGGGGTTTCTTAAACTAGTTGAATTTTGAAACTCGACGTCGAGCCGAGCTTGACGTTTACACTCGAGTTATTTAAGTGAAGCCTTCCAAATGTCTAAAGCATGTTGTTTTGTTTAATAGTACCTCATTTCATCAACTGGCATTCCTTAAAACAATGCAAAACATCAAAGCATCTTGCAACAAAACGCGTTTTTCCCAGAAACATTACGGCAGTGCAGTGTGGCAGGAAGCATACGGGACAATAGTGGATAAGATTTACTAGCCCAGAATGTCCGTGGGGAGGGAGAGATGAGACAGCCATAGGCCACTTATTAGTTGTTTTTACATTGTTGTTGTTTTGTTTTGATTGGTAGCCTACTAATCGTTTTAAACTTCAGAATGTAAAAATGTGAATGGATTGATCCCATGTAGGTAACTGGCATTTACTCGATTATATGCCAGTCCGCACACTTATTTTGACCACTCAAATTAAAAGAGTGGGCTGATGAATTACTATGGATGTAGGGCTAATGGTACTACCACTTTTTTAACTTTTTTAAATGAGAATTTTAAATGTAGGTGTCCTACCTGTGGCTTTTCTTTGACTATTAATATTATCTTTACACACCTCTAGGCTCTAATCACCAGTGACTGAACTTTTTTGGCAACTGTTTACTGTTTAGCAGGCTCCAGCGATGCTAATATAAAGGATCATCACGGAAGTTGACTGTGTGGGTCTGATTCCAAACTTTCTACTTCCGAAAAAATTTTTTAAGTCAGCTTATTTGAATCCTACTAAAGAGGTAAGGTTCCATGTTTATTACAAATAAATTAATGTATAGGCCTACTGACGAGTTATGGTGCAATATATTATAATCTAGGCATCTAGCCACGTTGCACTTGTGGTGCACTGTCCGCGGCTCTGCCACTTGTGTCTCACTCTATAGACAGTCCCTGTATCATAAATACCCACATTTGCTACCCAGCTGACTGTTTTGCTAAAAGGGGTGGAGGTAGGGGGTTTACGGTACTTTCCCTCATAGAAAATGGTTCTTTTTTGCATTCATTCCAGAAAAGTACTAAGAAACGGAAACATTAAGTTAGGTTTAAATATAATTTATCTATATATTATTTATTCCATTTTAACGTACATTATGTAATTTTTAGAGATGTCAACGATATGATTATTCGATTCGATATCGATATTCGCGCGGAAAAATGAGCCTTTTTTCAATATCGATACCCCGCCGTAATATCGGAAATATTGCGAATCGTAGCTTTAATTCTCGATGTTTAATGTCCGTCGGGACCTTGACAATACACATTTCTGCAGTTAAAAGGAAAGCTACTCCACTTCCTCCGCTACTATCCCGCCAGCGCCTAGCGAATGCGCGTGCACTCCTACACGGAGAGCTGTAGAGATAGCAACTTTCCCCTCCAACCTTCGCTATCGATTCACGTAGCGCGCTGCATGGGACTTCAGTCAAGTGCAACCGTCGTATGAGTGACAACATCGACGACGCTACTCGTATCTTACACGCTCCGAGTTCGAGCATTATTATTGACTAGGAAAAGCTAAAGTTCCGTCGCGTTGTTGAGCCGAGCACCGGTACCGTGCCCAACACGGCCCGAGTACCGGACATTCCCATCTTAATGTTACATACCAAATAAGTCTCTTTAAGGTCTTGGACCGGATTCAGCTGAAAATTTGTAAAATTGTGAGAGAATGGATAAAATCCACCGCCAGCTGAGAGGACTTGACATCATTTCTTTGGAAAACTATTTACCTCTACACGGCTTCCTCGATAGTATTTTTGAAGTACTTTTTGGTGGCAGTGCATAGTGAGACTTTTCGTTGCCATGTAACGTATTAACTTTTTGTTAAAATGAAATGTCTATCTACACTACTTAAGTATTGACGAATTAGACCTGAAAATTGTAAAATAGGAGAAAATGTACTATTGGACCCTGCAAAATTCATAAACAATTGCGAACATTTTTATTTTTTTATTTTATTCTTATTTTGTATAACCAACGATCGGATTTTGTTCAAAAAACTATACGCAACCCGCATAAGTGGTATTGTAACATGTGTTTGCAAAATTCAGGTCGATCAGAGTAACGGGGCAACCTGTATCGAAGCAGATTAACAGAAAGAAAAAAAATCAGGACATTCGACCCCCATAAAGAGTCAAGTGGAGACGCTCGCTACGCTCGCCCCGCAATGAGAGTATAAAAAACATTTTCAAGTAAGGGCAAGACTCAAAAAATTTATTAAATGGCACATGCCGGGGCATGTTTGAAGATAATTTTACATGCCCAGACAAAAAACTTACACGCCAATTTTTTTAAAGAATTAGGCCTAAAATAAGTTATCGGGACATAAAGCGGCGTTTTTCTTTCGAATTATAATGTCCTTTCTTCATGCCGCTGACTTGTGGCAGTGTGTTCCCCACGGTGTGTTGGGTATGCCCCCTTCCCCCCCCCCCCCCTCCTGCTTTACCACTCGCGATCTTCAGAGATTCATACTGCGTAAATAACAACCCTTGAAAATTGTGTAACAAATCAACTCGACACCTGTCTCTTTGAGTTAACTCGATCCTTATCGGGAAGGTACTTTCAGCGGCGAAGGCAAGGGGGGTTCTTGGGGGGCGGAGGGGAAGGGCCCCCCCAACAATAGCGCACTGCAGGCGAAAATTTTTGATGTCAGGTTTTATTAAAGAGCGTTTGGTGCGTTTTAGGGGATAACATAGCCGGCTTAATTCAGTACTGAAAAACTTCAGTATTTATACCGTTGAAAACTCGAAACCACTTGCAGATAAGATAAGAAAGACACAGGATGGTACAAAATATATGCGCCGCATCAAACAAAATGCCCAATGACTTATGTTCGCGATCGCGGTCTTACAATAATGTGTCTGGCTGTTACTCCAGGGAGACGAAACCCGACTTTTTACGACCCGGGGTACCCGTCCACATACCCGCGGGTTACCGGTAGTAAAAAACAAAAAAATCGTTGTGGGGGTCTAATGAACTGTGAAGAAACGCGGCTCATCACTTATCGTAATATCTCCCAGACGTAATTGCTGTTCTATAAACACTGACGTGCGATGAAGTAGTATTCATAATCACAAAAGAGGAACAGCAGCGGTGCCGTTAAGATAACACTCACTGTTCGGTTGCGTATGCTTTATAACTTGTTCACAGTCAAGTAAAGGTCACGACTCACGATGCGTGGCTCGGGGCGCGGGAAGGGGGGGGGGACTGGAGCCCGAACGAGAGTAAACAAGATACAGGAAAGATTTATCACATGGGTGATAGCTTTAAGTTTTTGACTTATAGCAGATTGAAAAACATAAGTGATGTTGGGTAAATAATTTACGCGGTATAATCTCTGAAGATCGCACAATGGGTTAGGCAGAGAGGGGGTGGGGGGCACACTCAGAACACTTGCACAAGTCGGCGGCATGAATCGGCGATCGAATTCAAATTCTCGCAAAAAGATATTTGAACAAAAAAAAAAAAAGGGGCCAAAAAACGTCCATAAAAGTTACTAGCAAGAGCCAAATTGGTCACTGCAAAATGCGAGCGTGCGAGTGGATTTTCCAAGGTTGGTAAATAACAGTGACAAAGCCTAAAGTCCCGGCGCGTTGTGAGCGAGCACCGGTTACGTGCAACACGACCCAAGAATACGACATTCCCATAATGTACATACCAAACCATAGCATACCTTCAAATACTTGAGACAAAAACTTTCAATGTTGAATCTCACGCCTCCTTGATTTTTAACATCATTTTCGAATTATGATTACCAATAAGTCTTTAGTTGACCGATTAGCTTGAAAAATTGGTACAATAGTGACGAGAATGGTTGTAATGACCCCTGAAAAATTTCATGACAGATCTGAAACATTTTTTTTTTCTTGTTTTTTTTTTATATAACCAAACAATCGGATTTTGTCAAAAAACTATCCAACCCGCCTAGGGGGTGTGTACATGTGTGCAAAATTTAAGGTCGAATCAGAGAAACGGTTGCGACCTGTACGAAGCAGTAACAGAAAAAAAAAAAAAAAACAGAACATTCGAGCCATAAGAGTCAAGTGGAGAGCTCGCACGCACTTACGCATACAATTTCTAATGTTTTTAATCTGCTAGAAGTCAAAAGCTTGGTGATAACTGACATTAAAAACACTTGGGAATTAGAGATACTGCAGAGGCTGGCCTTTCCTTATCTTGTTTACTTGCCAGTATTCGGGCTCCAGCCCTCCCCCGCCCCGCGCCAACGCATCGTGACCTTGACTTGACTGTGAAAAGATATAAAGCAGATGCAAGGAACAGCTGAAACAGTGAGTGTTATCTTAATGGCCTGCAATCACGAGGCATGAGACCTGTTACTAGACAAGTGGACTTATCTTTTTTCCCAGAATTATCTTGCGACGAAAGCTAAGCGCGGGCGATAGTGAAAGATTTTCCCACATGCCCTGGGAAAATAGCTACGTGCCCGACCACTTTTTTTACCTGCCCCGGGCATCTCGGGCATGGTATTTTTTTAGCCCTAAAGTAGATTGCCCTTGAAAATCTTGATGACTCAAATTAATATCCCATACAATATCAAGAACACAGACTATATTACGATCACGTATGAAAAAAACGTCATTTGCGCGGTTGAAAAAATTCGATATCGCGATACGGATATCGGGCACAAATTGCGCCGATCATCGATACTGGAAAAAAATCTTTTTACATCTCTAGTAATTTTATTCTGTTGTAGGGGTGTGGGAGTAGCATATTTTGAATTCGAGTCGAGTTGAGTCACGTATTGAGTCAAGTAAGATAACGAGTATTCACTACATTTTTAAAACTTTAATTTAGTAGACCCACTAAAAACACAATGACTTTCTGCCGTTACACATCTAAAAAATTAATTATTGTGCTTTGTATTAGGCTAAAAAGGGCAGGGCCCTACATTGCACTTCCTGCCCTGTGTGCTGGTAAATTTTGATAAATATTATATTGACCTATGTGTGTAGTAAGTGTAAGATGACACTATATTAGGGTGCGGTTTGATAATCGATTATATCGATCAATACGATTATTTCCCGAAACGATTTGATAATCGATTCAGTCTTCCAGAATCGATTATCGAATATTTCGATAATCGAAATAGCTCGCCGCCGAAATTTTGTAATTTACCGCCCCCGCTCTGCAGAACTTCATAAAATAATAAACAGTCAAGACATTAATTGCTTTATTCCATGAAAAATGCGTCCACTGCGAGATCTACAAACACTCGTAAGGCGTTGAAGTACGAAGCGCCTTCCTGCACTGTGCAGTATAGGCCCACTAGCATGACGCGTGTGTGTACGGGCCGGCTCGGCTCGGGCGGCAGGCGGGCGCATTCCGTGCCGAATCAGGCGCTGATGCACAAACCTCGGCGGGTCACGGCCAAGCAAGGTCAAAAAGTATTTTATCGAGAGCATTCCTCCCCATTTCCACGCCAACTCGTAATCGCTTTTTTCTGTCCGTAGTGCTACGATTAATATTATCTTATTCAGTCTCTCACACCAATATTAGTCGTCTTCCCAAACTAATGTCGGGTTCTAACAATATTCATCTCGTAACGTAATAAATATCAGAGCATTAATAGTTAAAACTGATAATATCTCGTAAATGAAATGAACAACAATCCCCCTTATTCAACAAAAGCTGGAACTGATGAAACATTCACAGAACCACGATTTCAAGAGAACGAACCTTACAAAGGACAACACTCGAGACCGGGTAGCATAGCGGGTCTGTCTGACTCCATTAGCTCGCTCCGTCGCGCCGGCCAGACGCGTGGGGGGGGGGGAGGGGGAGCTCGTGAATTGAAAGACGTTGGTGCTATTATAGCGTGGAAAAAAAACCCTGTTCTGAGAAATAGAAGGAACAAAAGGATGCACTCGCAAAAAGGTCCACGGTCCGCGCGGGTATACGAGCCAAGGTTTAGGCCTAATTTTGATTCGATTATCGATCGATATTTTTTTAAATCGATTATCGCGATCGATAATCGATTTAACTGGTCCGATTATCGATACTGAAATTCGTATCGAACGGCAACCCTACACTATATACAACCCATTTCATACCGATCCTTACGTATGCAGCAGAAACCTGGACAATGGGCGATCGAGAAGAGAGTCAGATGCAGACGGGAAAGACGAGATTCCGGAGGAGCACAGTTGACAAGATTTTTATTTATTATCTCTAACAACCGGTATTAAACCCACAAGTGTAAGGTATAGCTAAAACTAAACAATTAAAAAATAAAATATACAATTCAAAATAATACAAATACGTTACCTATACAAATCAATATGAACACTATAAAAATTAAGAACTATAAAATTAAGATTTTACATCAAGTACAAACAAGAAAAAATTGGCGAGTAACAACAGAATATATATTAAAAAACGGCTAAAAGCAAGATGAAGAAGAAAAAAATGTGGTTATTATAAAATACAAAATTGCGTGAAAAGTGAATGGTGACAAGAGTGATGATCATGTGGTACAACTGGCATAAACAGCTGCTTTAAATAATTGAAAGTTCATGCTGTGGTGATTGTCAAATTCTGGTATTAATGGTTAATTAATTTGTGTAGGTGTCTTGAATTCGGTTAATGGGGGAAAATTTAAAAACATCCAATACAGCACATGGAATTTTGAAGGGGATGTAATTTCTTGTAAATCTTGAAGGGATATGAAAGTTTATATTTTGAAGTAGGTCCGTGTCGATGAAATTATGGAGAAGTTTGTAAAGGAAAATTACGTCGGTTGCACTACGTCGACTGGTATGGGACAGAATAAGAAACACAGACATAAGAGAAATGCTGGGTGTAGAGAAGTTAAGTGACAGGAGGAAGGACGTGGGTGAGATGGTATAAACATATGAAACAAATGGGGGAAAATAGGATGCCCAAGTAAATGTTTTATGAAAGAATGGATGAAGAAAAGAAGAAGAAGAAGACTGGGCAGGCCAAGGGAGAGATGGAAGGATACCATAGGAGGAGACTTGGAGGCAAGAGGAGAGAGCTGGGAAGATGTGGAAGAGATACGATTGTGGAGAGGATTAGATAGAAGTTGAGAAATTTTGGTTTTCTACTTGCTACCTCCCCAGCTGGACCGATTGCCAGAAGCAGGAAACGGCGATGGATAATGATGATCATCATCCTGGCCCCATTACAATACTGCTGCGATGTTTTTATCCCCAATAAATCCTCCAAATTCGCTCTCTCATTATAATAATAATCGCGTCGCTAGTCGCTTGGTGAGTTTTACCTTCAAGCATAGCATCAAAGCAAAGATAGAAGATTGAAGGAAGGAACATAAAACATGTCAAACTACGTTTTTAAAACATGTAAAATGTGCTTTTAAAAATGGAATATTCACTGGCATTCTTTCTTCACAATAGTTGATTGGAAATATTAGTGATATAGATGCAACAAAACCAATAAATGATGTTTGTTTTCGACGCCGTGTAGGCCTGCCTGTTCCCGCATCCAAGTCTCTTTTGTTGTTTATCGTAATAATTTTGAAAGCACACAGTCTCTAGGACCAAGGCCAACTTTTTGCCGACACAAGCACCGCGTAGTAGGTATAGCCTAGGTAGCCTAGGTCTCTACTAGTATTACACGTAGACCTAGCCCTACTGGGATTGAGAGTGCTTTTCAATTTTCATAGATTTGTCATATTGGGTAAAAACCGACTCGACATAACTTCGAGCCATAAAACCAAACTTGACGTCAAGTATAGAAAGAAACTCGAAAATAAATCAAACATTTTGAGTACTGCACACCCTACACTGTTGGATTACATATACATAACTACATAAATATTACATAATGGACGCAAGTTGAACGGATCTTCCTCGTGATTAATTTGTCTGTAAAGGTCTGTGGCTGTTTGTTTGGTCCCATACGCACGTAACTACCAAACAGATTGAGCTGAAATTTTATTTAACAGACATCTCAGTGACCAGTAACTGAGAACTGCTAACAAAGGAGCAAAACCCATGGCGATTTAAACCTACAAGGAATCTAATAAATTGAAAAATATTAGGGGTGGGTGCGAAGTACTCGGAACTATCGAGTTTTTTCGGAGTTTGTTTTTTACTCGACATCGGGTCGAGTTGGTTTTAGGCTTGAAGTTTTTAAGTTCGAGTTTTTTAAACACATGAAATCCTATGAAAATGAAAAGAACCATCATCACAGTTAGGGTAGGCCTACGGTCCAGAGTCCTGGACCTAGGACTTAAACAATCCTAGGGCTACTAGTGTGTACTGGGACGGGCAAAAGGTAGGCCTTGGCCAGAGACTGCGTTGGGGCTTTCAAAAATTATTACGATAAACAACAAAGCAGTGTGTGCCAACTCCTAGACCTACTTATTTTTCGGCAAAAGTACATTAAATTCCCGCCAGATATGAAGTACATCCTTAAGTTATTTTACATGTTAATTTGACTTTTTTATTCATTAAAATTGGACTAAAAGGATTTAAAACATATAGTCGTATTCCAAACTAAGTATAAGATGCGTAATCTGAGTAAAAATATGTAAAAATTATGACCATCATCATCATTACAAGGGTAATGTAAGTATTTTGATTATTTGCTAAAAGTTAAACTAATTTACGCTTCCCCATACAAAATGTCAAACAAATTCATCAAAACAGCACAAAAATTGGGTTATTTTCGGGAAAAACCACTAGTATTTCGCTAGAATCATTTTCCATTCCACTGATTTTCCGGTTCACCTGTCAGATGGAATATTTGTCCGTTATATGCATGTAAAAACCACCCAGTTTTAACGGAATTTCCGTCAGTGGCAACACTGCAACAAAGGAGGACTTGGATGCGGGAACCAGGCATAGGCCAGGCTAGGCTACAACGGCATCAAAAAACAAAACATTCCTTTATTGTTTCGTTGCGTCTATATCACTAAAATTTCAGATCAACTATCGAGAAGAAAGAATGCGCGGTAAAAATATTCCATTAATGCACTTTTTACGTATTAAAATCGGTTAGTTTGCGTAGTTTGACATGTTTTAAGTTTCTTCCTTCAATCTTCCATCGTGCTTTGACGCTAAGACTTGAAGGTCAAACTCGCCAAGCGGACACTATTGGACGGGAACGACACAGAATCAGAGGAAAACGCGTGGCGCGCTCCATCGGCCATGCTAGAACTAGAGTCGATAAAGAAGGTTAGGAAACTTCTTATCGACTAGTGCAACTACTAGTTCCATTCAAGGGCGCGGAATATTCAAAAAGTGCTGAAATCGGCATTGAAGATGCCTAGACCGCGGAATATCTAATGCGAGTGCTAATTGGGCGGATTTTTTTTTTCGGATTAAAACATCGCTAGCAGTATTGTAATGCGGGGCCAGGAACTATAGATAAATACTGTATTAATTAAATTATTGAAATTGACCAGCACAAGGGCAGGAAGGCCTCAATAGCTTAATTCAATAAACAATAAGGTATTTTTTATGTTTCAACAAGAAAAATCGTTGTGTTCCTAGTGACCTACTAAAATAAAAAATTAATTTGAATGAATACTCGAACTTACTCGAATTCAAAAATGTGGTTACTTAATAAATGACAAGGGTTTTGATTCTGCATGCATGCAGTGACCAAGGTGTATCGATCTTGCATGCTCAAGGTTACCAAAATTCGCTGGGAGATTGAGTAACCCAAATCTTTACACATGCTTTTGTACTGGCTATGTTTTCCATAGTAGTGTATGCATCTCTCAAAACATGTTCCAGAAATAATAAAATAAAACATCCAGAAATTAAAAATCTATCCCGACCGTTGTTTGTTGTTTGTTTTCTCGGGTGTCCCATATTCTGGCAATAAAGACGGGCCTTCTCTAGACTAGGAAAACGCCAAAGTCGTTGTTAGACGATGGTGGTGTGAGTCCATGTGTTCGAGTACCCGGGAACATCTTGCATTTAAATTGTTGATATATAGGGGTTAATCGTGGGTAATTGGAAACACCCTTTATAACGTCTGTATGTGAAGTGGAATTTAAAAAAAAAATTGTTAGATAGCATGGTCCAGACTATATGAAAAATGCTGGCAGTAGTTACAGCTTCTTTCCCCTACTGTTTGATGATCGGTGCATGTCATACTCATATACAATGCAACCAACCTCTAAACAAAAAAACTTACCTAATTCAATTTTGAAACACATCTCAAAATTGACCTGTTAAGGTCCTTATTTTGTTTTTAAGAAAGTTATTCTCTGGATGGAAATTAATTAAAGATACAATTAGTCAACAATTATGGTACCTACAGGTGAAATTTAGATAATTACCCATAGTTTCTCCATGATAAGCAATGTTTCCAATTTTCCATTATCTATGACTTGGGGGGGGGGGGGGCTATGGACAAATGTCAGGGGTACGTAATTGCGAAACCATTTACATGTTTGGTTGTAAAGTAGGTAAGTGGCCCCACAGTGTATGAATACACAGCCTTCTTACTAGACTTCAGTTATTCATGTTTTTGGAAGGAAAAGATACCCGCAGAGATGACCACAATTCGGTGTTAATAAATAACATATTTGAACTGGTTCATAACGAAAGTGGCACTGTGGACTTTGTCTGCTTGGACCCACACCAACAATGCCATTGAAAGATGTGCAATTTTAATTTTTTTTTTCAAAATCACAGGGTATGTCAAAAAACCGCAGTAACCGTTTCCATTGTCCAATCGATGCCATGTTTGTTTTTGTTGGTTAATTACCTATCTAGGCCGATTGTAGGTAGTTTTTGTAAATTTAATTTTAAATGCCCAACTGCATTGCTATTAAATACAGAATAAATCTTTTTTATACAAACAGACCTTATTTTCATGCCCTGTGAATGCTTTTGAGATTTTCCGTACAATAGTGGAATCAGTTATTCCACTTAGTATTTATAGTTTAATTAATGCTTATATTGTCTTAATAGTCATTGCACTTTTTTATTGGACAAAAAATTTTATTTGTGTAATTTAAACAAGAAGTAAAATTGGACCCCCAGTTTGGTGCCAAAAACGAGCGATGCGCCATCCTTTTGGACGGTTACGACGTCATAAACTGTGTTGAGTCAAGGCCAATTAGAAACTAAATGTACGTATATCTGTACATATTTTACATACAGACGGCGGTGCTAGCCCATCCGTCTCAACAACAAACACAAACTCCACTGCCAGTTAAAACAATGTACATTTTCACGAATTTTCTTTTTCTTTTTTCGTATGGACAGAGATTTCGGGAGATCATTGTGTAAAGAAGTACAAGCATTTTGTGTCTTGAATTTTTGCAAAGCCTAGGGACTATCATGCTATTCTTTATCTACAATAGGGGCTTTAATTAGTCATCAATAGTAAGGTTTTGGCGGGATGTGTGTCGGAAGACGGAAGTGCAGGTTAGTGTTGCAAGCTAAGCAAGGGCTTGTCAAGTGATTAATTTTAGTATCCACATACAAGGTCTATAAATCCACAGAAAAGATTGCCTAGACTGTTGTATTATAAATAAATTTATATGCCTAGGGGACCTAGACTAGGACTGTTTAGTTTTGTTTTTTGATTGCAAAAATGTCAACTTTTCTCGTTTCTGCGCTAGGCGTTAAATTAAAATGTCCGCATATCTCTTTACCTTACTGTAGGCTACGCTAGGCGCGTTTTCGCTACAACCCACCTGACCTGTTCTGGATGTATGTATGTATGTGATCCAGACGGCCGTTGGTTAACACAGTTTGACGTCATAGCCGTTTTTGACGACTCTTAGAATATTTAAAATTAATGCTGTTTAAAAACGGCTATAAAGTATGGATTATTATTTCACGGAAAAACAAAGTACATATTTGTAATCGGAACGAATTAGTTCTTCTAAAAAAATCTATTATCAAGTATTTGACGGAAGTGGAATATTCCCTATTCTGCGTGACGATGAAAAAGTTTTCTTTAAAAATGACACAGAATCTACAGTTGTACATAAATGCATGTTATCTCTTCTGTGTTAGAAATCACGAAGCTTAAAATGCTTTGTTTCAATACCCTACTTTAGTTTCCTCTTGGTCTATTGAGTGGACCATAGCTGTTTCCATTTACCCCAATATCCTGGGTACTTGCGAAACAAATTGAGTTTTAAAAAAAGCAATAAAATACCATCACAATATTATTCCATGAAATTCTTGTTGGTGTAATGATTTAGTTAAATCCCAATGCACGATTATTGTTGGCTGCAGGTACATTTTTTCTCTTCAATTACCCTAGCTTACAAATAAGGTCAAGTTTAAAAACACAAAAGTGTTTCCAATTACCCACATTACCCTAATAAGGTAAGTAATTATAGGTATTATTTATAAGGTAATTTATAGAAATGATGGGTGTTTAGAGTATAGTGGTATAAGGACGCATCAACTATAGCCTAGGCTAGAGGGGGAAAGGCCCATGCTGGATCCAGCGTTTAGGTAGGGTGAAGATAAAAGAATGTTACCAGGTACTCAATACATGCTCGCTCACCCCCCTAACAACGACTGGCATTTTCCTAGTCATTATGATAATGTAGTGACCGTGAAGGTGACCCATACGTACCCCGTTTGACCGGTACATATCCTTTCTTCGCATTTTTAGAACACTGTTCCGGCTGTTCCAAGAGGATTTTTTAAAATTTACTTATGTGTAAACGCGTTTGCAATTTTTGAGGGGCAAAGTGTTCCGGTGTGTATGGAAGGATAATGTTTACTAAAAAGGCTACTCTTCTGACCAAATAGACATAGAACTAGTTTTATGTAAATCAATTCCACATACCAGAGTGTTTCCCGATTAATGAAATTTTTTGAGATTGAAACTACTGTACCTAGTCTTCCACCTTCACTGGAAAAGAATTCCATTTCTCAGTCATTTTCATTGATTTTGTTGAAAAAATAGATATAATGTACCTATCATGCAACTGAACAAACAATTTTGATTATTACATAGCGGCTACATGTCCTCTCACTAAATATTTTGTTCGGAAAGACAGTTTATAAAGTTAAAACATGCATATTATTAGTATCTTTAAATATTTTTATTGAATAAAAATGAAAAAATAAATATGGTCTTCTAGACATAGCAAAGGTGTATGATAGTGTGCCAAGGATGTAGTGGGGAAAGCTTGGAAAGAAAAGGAGTCGGAACAAAGGACTGATAGACAGGGTTAGAAAACTTTAGATGTACATAATATGTGAAACCTGTGTAAAAACACAGTTTGGATGTCAGGGTAGTTCCGAATAACAAAAGGGCTGAGGCAGGGGAAGTTTGCTTTCACCACTGCTATTTATAATAGTGATGGATGACACTACACAACAAGGGTATAGGTGGGACCAGATAAGCTGTCGCACGGCGAGGGATTGCAGCACTGTCGTCCACGCACTTGGCCACAGGACGCAAAAAGTAAATAAAATAACGGTACTACACTAAAACTGCCTTAGAGAAACAAACAACGACTATTTGTTAAAGCCAAGGCCCATGCCCCACATAATTCCACCTAAAAGCATAAAGTATTGAGAAATGTACAAATAAAATCAAGACCATTTTGATGCCTCCCATCAACCATGAATCACATACTGGCGAGGTTGGCATTATAAACACGCTGGAACTTTGGACAACCACCATTACCAAACAAGCAAAAAAACACTTTCAAAATCGTGATTACTTAAAATCATTTATTTCACTATATACGACTCTGTGGGAACGAATACTTGATTCACGGCTTATAAAACCTGTTGATTTATGGAATAACATATCACGATAACATGGCCAAAATACGGTAGGCCCTACCTAATGCCCATTGTGGTAAATTGTCAACATGGCTGTCTGTGATCTCGCTTGCCCTTGACGTGCGCAGCCTGATCTGGTCCCACCTAAAAGATGAGGAAACGGACGGAGGAGAGGTTACGCTGTTTGCTGATGATTTCGTGCGTGGTCAGAGTATGAGGAGGTACTCCAGAGATACACAGACCTCGGAAGAGGAACATTGAAGAGGCCGGCATGCAAAGATAAGTGTGAGCAAGATTGTACTATGCCAGGAGAAGGAGACGTAAGGAAAATCATGCAGAAATCAAGGTTGGAGAAGAAAACCCTGGAAGTGGTGAAGAGTTTGGATACCTAGGGAGTGAAAAATGGCAAGCGCGGAAAGATAAAAAAGGGAAATTACCAACAGAATACAAATGGCAAGTAACTTCTACCAATGTGTAAAAGGCCTGGTGTGGCAATAGGGAAATAACCCATACATGCAAGATGATACTAGACAAAGACCTACTTCAACCGATCCTGACGTATGCGCAGACTGGGTGATAGAGAAGAAAGCCAAATACGTACAGGCGGCGGAGTGAGATTCCTGAGAGAGCACGTGGGCAAGAACAAGGAATAGATAGAACTTAGAAATACGGAATATCAGAGAGATGCTTGGGGTGGAGAAAGTTAGTTGACGGGATCGGGATAGCGATACATCAATGGCTGAGATGGTTTGAGGCATATGAAACCCTTCTTCTGAATGACGGAAGAGAGGATGCCAGTGGAATGTATGTGAAAAGGATTGAATGAAGGAGGAAGAAGAATGGGGAGACCAAGGAAAGAGATGGAAGGAGACCAAGCAACGCGACCACATACTAGAGGAGAGAGCTGGGAGGAATGTAGCAGAGACATGATTGTGGAGATAGAAAAGAAGTGGAAAATTTGTTGCCAAAAACCCAAGCTGAACCTGCAGAAGTAGGAAACGGCGTATGATAATGATGGATCCGTGCATTATAATAGGCCTACTCTACTGAGCGCCTTGTATTTATTTTATACTACAATTTGTTAAAGCTAAATATGATTTGATACGAACAAAATGTTACAAACTATAGACCAGGAGCCAGAGCCTGTGGATTTTTTTCGTTCACCCCACTTCTTAACTCTCAAATACTGACTTGACACGTAGTTAGTATGCACCTTATGAAACAGCCCCAGGTAGTTCGGTCACTCGAATTGTCGGTATACGTTTTTTTTAGAGGCCATTTGTTTTCTTGAATGTGCAATCATTGAAATCGATTACTCTCTACTGTCTTAAAAATACATTAACTCGGAACTCGTTTTAACCGATTTTATTTTTTTAAACACCCCGATTTGTAGTACCGTATAGGCTTTCCATATATATACAATCATCAATTTTAATAAACATATGATTTTCATTGTTTAAAATTGCAGGACACGGCCAAAAAAGTGTAAATTATTTCACTAAAATGTGATTCAAGCATGATTCGACACATTTTTTGGGTTGCTAGCAAGATGTTCTTATAATTGATTATGATTTAAAAAAATATAATTATGAACTAACTAATTAAAATGTATATATTCTTGGGAGTTTTAGATGATACGCGTTGAAGGATGAGCATTTTTCAGTGGATTGAGCGCTATTAACTAGGTTTTTAATCCAATTCATTTCGCAATGTTAGATAGAATTATATTTTGAAAGTAATTTCAACCAACAATACAGAAATGGTATTAAAATATAATGATACTAACAATGTTATTTCGAAGTATTTTTCATAATAGTTAATTTTTACAGGATTTTCAGTTCAAAAGTGGAAAAAGTGGAAAAGTGCTCTTTCACGTGATAATTATTTGGTTGACACTAAAATTCTTTGAATGTCTAATATTAGAGATTTTAAAGTTCTCTGAAAATTTCATCAATTCGTAAGCAGTGTTTGTCCCGGGTGAAAGCGAAAAACGAACTATAAGCTGTTACAAATAATAGAAAAATATCTTAAAATTGATATTTGCTGGACACATTCTTTACTTGTTTTTTCAATAAATAAACCTGTCATGTTGTAATATTTATATATTGTACTTTAAGTGGTGTGACTATGATAGTATTTGTATGATATCTCGCAAAAATGTCCATTGTTGGCCAATTGGAACCCGTTGTTTCCAAGGATAGAGGCGCTTTAAGGCCTAACAAACGCGCAAATCTAGCAGAAAGCATACGAATAATAAGATAGAAGGAAATAGATGGCCCCAAGGTGCGACCGTAACTTTCATTAATTAGATTAATTATAATTAATAATAAATTAACCAAAACATACATTGATTAAGAGGACTACACTGTCGACATTGCGTATCAAATAAAGCCCATTGAA
Organism: Sweltsa coloradensis; assembly: GCA_024449915.1. Classification (NCBI taxonomy): domain Eukaryota; kingdom Metazoa; phylum Arthropoda; class Insecta; order Plecoptera; family Chloroperlidae; genus Sweltsa; species Sweltsa coloradensis. The sequence continues at coordinate 23,556 of JAMZAV010014773.1, read as the reverse complement.
CAAGAATAAATATCTGAAATAAAGTATTTGAGCTAGCTCCCAATTGAGTAATTTCCAATTAACTACACTTAAAAAAACTTCTTATTAAGCTAGGTAATTATGTATACCTAAATGCTACCGATTGGACTCAAGATTTCCCACTTTAAAACATCAGCCAATAATTTTCGGAAAGTATGTGCCTAAAGCGAAATATTATAAATTGATAGATTAATAGATTTGTGAAGTTGAATACCCACAATTAGCCTTCAACAAGATTTGTAATAACTAGGAGAATGGTGAGAAATCATTTAAAGAAAATAATAAATAACTTAGGATTTTCCGCTTTTTTCACTAAAACATAAATTAGAAAAAATATGACTGTTACTTTTGGGTCCCTGTTAAGTTCCACTGCATTGTTAAAAAAAGAGGTATCTTGTATAAGGAGAAAGTCTAAGTTTTCGTGCCTGTTTCCTAGCAGCAAATACAATGATGGGAAAATGTACTTTTATTATTAAATAAATAAATAAAATGTAAATAAATTGTATTTAGGAGTCTACTTAATCAGTTTTATAAAACTGCAATTTTCAGTGGGGCGGACAGTAAATCAAAGCGACCAAGCCCAACCAGGTAGGTCCCGACGCAATCGACGAGTCGATTATTATTATTATTAAATTATTAATATAAGTTTTTTATGTATAAGCCACCGCTTTAAGGACATACTTATTGACAAAGCGGTTGTCTCGAAAAAGTTTGGGCCCGAAAGGGGTTCGAACCCAGAACTCCGGCTTAACGTGCCTAGCCTACTAATTAAGCTACCGGGACCACAGAACAAAAATGCCATATGGCATGTCATGAAAGTCAACAGTACAAACAACAAATAGCAGTTTCGTAAAGATTTGTTCTGTGGTCCGGTAGCTTAATTGGTATTGCTTATGGCACGTTAAGCCGGAGTTCGGGTTCGAAACCCCAGTACGGGACAAAACATTTTCGCACAACTGCTATGAATCAATAACTATGTCCTTAAAGCGGGCTTATGCTTAAAAATTATATAATAATATAATAATCGATCGTCGAGTGAGTCGGGACCTACCTGGTTGGCTTGGCCCCTCGCTCCCCCCTTTTCCCCCTTTTTCTTCTTTCTCTATGATTTACTGTCCCCCACTTGAAAATTGCACGTCATAAAAACTGATTGGGTAGAGTCTAAATCCAATTTATTTATTTTATTTATTTTTTTATAATAATAGTAAACATTTCCCATCAATTGAATCTGCTGTAGGAAACAGCAAGAAAAACTTATGACTTCTCTTATACAAGATAACTCTTTTTAACAATGGAAGTGGAACTAACAGCGGTCCCTGTTAAAAGTAACAGGCATATTTTTTCTAATTTATGTTTTAGTGTGAAAAAAGCGGAGGAAAATTCCTAAATATTTAGTATTTTCTTTAAATGATCTAGTCCTACCATTCTCATAGTTATTAACAAACTTTGACGGCTTAATTGTTATTCAACTTCACAAATCTATTAATCTATCAAATTATTAATAATTTCGCTTAGGCACATAACATTTCCCCCGAAAATTATTGGCATGATGTTATTAAAGTGGACACATCTTAGGCAATCGGTTAGAATTTATGTATACTACTTACACATAGGACTTAGAAGAAGTTTTTTTAAGTGTAGTAATTGGGAAATAATCAATTAGATAGCTCAAATCTTTTTTCAGATATTTATGCTTGTCAATGGGCGTTTATTTGATACCAATGTCGATAGTGTAGTCTCTTAATTCAATGTATGTTTTGGTTAATTATTAATTAATTATAAGTATTGAAGCTTACCGGCCCAACAGATTTAGATATCTCAAATAAATACTTAAATTGGGTCAAATGAAGTTTAATACTTCTTAATAAATGGAAATTAATAAATTATGAGGATGTGGATATTGAATTTCAGAGTGTTAATAAAATAAAAAGATGTTTGAATCCTAAATAATTGAAAAGGTTTACTGATTAATCAAAAAACAAATTACAAAAAGATTTGCACACAACGACTACGTACAATTGGCCCAAAGGATTAGTAGTAAAATAAATATGGTACCTCGTTTTACAATGATGTCTTGATGATGCGGATAATGTTGCTGATGAATAATAATAAATTTACGAATTCGATCGCTTTTAGCACTGAATAATTAAAGAACAACCTCGCGTAAGTTATTCACTGTTCTCATCTTCATAACTGGTGGCGCTCGTTACTGTTCCGTTGTAGTACAACTCCTCCTATGAACCCCGTTGACACCTGTCGTCGCCCACGATCCACCCTATAATGATGCAGGCACAATACTCTAAGTGACGGCCTGAGCGGAGATCGTCTTTTTATAGTGGTGAGCGGTGACCAGTGATGAGTATTATTTTCTAGATTTGATCTGTTGTTTGTTGAGCGACAGGGTTGGTTGTGATTCAACCCTTACCCCAGCTGGCCTTCCAATGTTCTTGTGCTCTGAGGCTACTCGCTAATGGGTTCCTTTCAGAAGGTTGTTGACAATTCGAATGTATCTCAAGTGTCCCATGTACATCAAGAGGATGTCAGATTATCCTGTTGGACGCATCTTGCAACTATTTCAATGCATTCGCTTGGGCCGCATGTGTAAAGATGATGCAACTGCATTCAATTATTGATGCTATTATTTATAAAACTATATTATTATCATTATTGAAATGCATCATCATGATAGTATTATGTAAACCAAGGTAATGAAAAGGCCGTTACGGCACCAATTACCCCAGCAATGAATGTTTTAAGTGTGGATCAATTAAAATATTCATTTCAACTGACAGAAACCTCTTTCAATGAGAAACTTAACTTAGATATAATAGCGTCAAAACATAAATTGTCCCAATGGACCATTCACTGTGAACATCTTAATATTAGAGGAGTCGTCTCAAACACGAAAATTAAAAATATACGAGAACATTTAACTCAGTAGTTGTACTGACATAAAGGGATCAATTTGCTCTTACACATATCTCTCATCGTCATACGGCATTACCCATGTTGGTCCGTCTTTATCTTTTTTATTTCCATTCTAAAATTCACAAATTCAAAACGCAATGTGTCATGATATTTACTTTTAAACTCCAATCTCAATTACAATTATGTAGACTGACGGTCCAAACAATCGGTTGCTCTCAAATTCTCTTTACTTGCCAAAACTTATGTCAATTACTTCACTGTTGACCTGTATTTAATTCATCTCATTTTACTTACCACATACTGTTTTAATTCTTCAAATTCTACCTTAGATTCCAATGTACTCCATAATACGTATTTAATTCACCTCGTCAAAGCTATGTGCAGCTATATCAAGCCTACACCCAGCCCAAATCTCACCAAAACTCAAAAGCCCTGTATGATATATCCAGTCCATACAAGCCACAAAACACTATTCATAAAATCTCAAACTTCAACTTCTTCACATCGTTTTCGTCATTGCTATCATCTTTTATCTCGGTTACTACAGCCTACACGGAATCTTCGACTCGTTTTATCTCTCAAATTACTTATTCAATCTCATCTGTCACATTATTACTTCATCTCGAACCCGATTGTCAGGACACATTACTAAAACTCAATTCACAAATTGACTTGTGATTGTCTAATATTGATTCACAATTAGTTACATCTTCAATCAATATTTCAATTCATGATCAATCATTTACTCATGTCATTTATATTATTTAAAACCACAATGGGACACATTTTAAACCGAATGGACCAAACTATCTAGACGTAATTCTGACCTTCACCCAATTGCCCCAGAACCTCTAGGAGAATCTACCCTTGTCCTGTTGGACAATCTGTCAAACCCATCTTCAAATCCACCTTTATTGGTAAGTTAGTTTTTCTTGTAAGTGTTACTACCGAATTCATCCGACCTTTCTAGACCTACTGCTGTTCCTCAGCTGTCAAACAAGTACGTTAACTAAAGATGTCCAACGTGTTATTTCATCTATTTCCGCATTCTTATTATCCTTTTGAAGTACCATTACTTTATTATTATTAACTATTCTTGTATGATCATTTTATTCACCTTACTAATCTATATAAATTTACATTATTATTGTATTGTTGATTTACCATTTAAACAAATTGATATATTTTTTCTGTCATAGCTCTGTGTCCTAACCCTTAAAAGACAGGATACAAAAGCATTTGTGTTTCGGTGCTCCTGTATAAAATGAATCGCTGGACAAAACCCAGCAACAACCCTAACTAAGATCGAACCAAGCGCTGCTTACTCAAGAAGGACAATTACTCTTCGTTCCCACCAATCTCCAAATCCTTGTTATAGCTATTCTTTCAGCCTATACCAAACCCAAACCCATCAACTCACAAAAGCCCTGTATACGCTATTCTTTCATCCTATACCAAACCCAAACTCTCATCAACTCATCAAAACGCCTATCTTATGGCAATCCCTCTAATCTGGCAAATGGATATAATTAATTCGATTCTCAACTAAATGCTGCTCAAACCTTTCCAATTATCGATTCGCCAATCATTTTTAAAAACCGGAATGAAACACCACCTGATTCGATTCCAGCCTTTTCCATCACTAAACTCTCACAAATAAAGGATCCCGCAAACTTTCCTACACTCCTGTCAATCAAATAAAAAGTGCTGCATACTTAAAAGAGGCCAATACAACTGCCACACTTTGCTGAAAAGATTCATAACAGAGGTTCAAATCTCGATTCGGTGATCATTCCCATAGTCCTTGGTCAAATGTCCACAATCACTACCCCTACGCTTCTGCATGTACCTACAATTATCTTCATTCTAACAGTGTATGAAAACTAAAAGCGTTCACTATGGTGAAAAAGTTCACCTTCCCCACTGAAATTCAAACTGCAATTCTATTCTTCACTCTGTACCAAACGAGCAATTCAGACAACCTAAAATAGCAAATTATGATTTCAAATAAACCTGGAATAAATTATATTGTTCTATACGAATTCTTTCATTAACTTTATGTTAACATTGGTACTTGTAACCAAATGTGGAAAAACCAGAAACACAAAACATTACGTTCTGACAGTTCGAACCTTCCCTTTATACTCACTATTTATTGTTTGTCGATATTCGTAAACTTTTGATCCATTTACGTTCTATTTATTTATCATGACTTCCCATATTTTCTATCCATCTATTAAAAACTCACACAAATCAATTAAAAGCTAATTCAAGAACATTCTTTATTTCAAACTTCATTGATTCCCGAAGATTCTCGAAACCTTTCATACCTGTTCCGACCAGAGACATTCACAACTCTAATCTTTTCCGCAAAACACATTTTTGTCACCAGTAAAACTTCACTCACGTAGATAATGGACCGAACATCCACTAATTGGAGGCTTACCGTTTTCACTCTGAGATGGAAGACATGCCGTGTTCGCCCTTGAATATCTTCCAGTCCTTTCATAGATGCAACTACTTTCTTATGTTGGAACACTCTTTACCCCACTCTCCTCAATCCCTTCCCTCTTCTTTAGACCATCAATATTATGCAATTTTCGATTTCACCTGTTCTCGCTAATCTCTCCACTTATTACTTGTCAACCCATACCTGACTCTTCTGACTCTATCGCCTTCTCACAAAAATAAATAAAACAAGATAACAATACAGAAGGCAACAAAACATTTAATCCTTAAAATATCTCTTGCCTTAGTTATTTCTATAATCCATACCAAATTTATTATTTCATCAATCATAAAATCCACTCTGAGGGAGATCATTAAGTTTTTCCATTATCCTACGCGACCGCCCAACTAACTCAACGCACCGTTTGTCAATTAATCATTCTTCTCTTTGCCTTATCAAAAGAAAACGCGAAAACTCTCCACACAATCGAAAATCTCCTCATTCCTCCCCTCTCAATTATTCCTCATTTTCCTCACCCTCGTGTCATCTGTATCACGCCACTATCACCTCACCTATGTAAACTCTTCAGTTTTCAATTCAATGCGACTCAATTCGTGCTTACTTTTATTGTTATCCAGTTTCCTGTTTTTAAATCCTCATTTCTTCCTCAATCCTAGCCTTGAATTCTGCATGAATCCTCCTATTTCTTTCTCAATCTTAGCCTGACTTTCTTCTGAATTCTTCTATTTCTTCACGATCCTAGCCTGATTTCCGTGAAATACCTTATTTCTTTCTCATCTAGCCTGACTTATCTGCCTGAATATCTATTTTCTTACCCTCTATGCCTTGCTGATTTTCTGGCCTGAACCTCGTATTTTCTTTCTCAATCTTAGCCTTATTTTCTGCTTGAATCCTTATTATTTTCTTTCTCAATTTTATCCTGATTCTGCCTGTTTTCTCCTTTTTATTTCTCGATCTTAGCCTGACTTTACTGCTGAATTCTTTCTATTTTATCCTTACCTGGCCTGAATTGTCTGCCTGAATCCTCTTATTTCTTTCTCAATCTTAGCCTTATTTCTGCTTGAATCCTTATATTTTCTTCTCCAATTTTATCCTGATTTTTCTGCCTGTTTTGCTCCTATTTTCTTCCAGATCCCGCCTGATATCAATTTTTCCCTCAGTCCTACGCGTGAATTGCAGCCCAATTATCGATTTTGCCCCCAATTGTCCTAGCCTGAATGGCTAACAGTTGACGTAGCAATTAAATATACATATGGTCTAGCTCCTCCAACTAATGGTCCATTTCCAACAATTGTGTTTTTACACAGTTTGAGGACACTTATAAGCTTTCACAACACTCCAATCAATAAATCCACAAAAAGAAACCAATTTTATTTTTATTTTAAATGTAATTAAATTAATAATGAATTTATGAGACCGAGAAAACTTAGCAAGGGCGATTTGGTAAATAATTCAAAAGCCTCCACGTTGTTGCGCCAAATTGAAGCTACCGCCCAACAGATGTAGCTACTCAATTAAATACCCTCTTAAATTGGGTCAAATTGAAGTTAATCACTTCTTAATTAAATGGGAATTAATAATTATGAGGTGTGGATATTGATTTCAGAGTGTTAATAAAATAAAAAGAATGCTTTGAATCTAAAATAATGAAAAGGTTACTGTATTAATCAAAAATATCAAATTACATAAAAGATTTGCATACAAAGACTACTTACAATGGCCAATGATTAGTAGTAAATAAATATGACCCTTCGTTTTACAAGGATGTCTTGATGCATGCTGATTAATGTTGCTGATGAATCAATAATAAATGTACGAATTCGAATCTGCTTATAGCAATGAATAATTAAATGAAACCACTCGGTAAGTTATTCACTGTTCTTCATCTTCATACACTTGGTGTCGCTCGTTCTGTTCCCGTTGTAGTTACAACTCCTCCATGAACCCCTTGACACCTTGTCGGCGCCCACGATCCACCCTCTAAAGATGCAGCAAATGATAAGTGAAGGCCTGACGCTGGAGATCGTCTTTTATAGTGGTGAGCAGGTGGACCAGTGATGACGTATTATTTTCTAGATGGATCTGGTTGTTTGTTGAGTCGACAGGGTTGGTTGTGATTCAACCTTACCAGCGGCTCCAATGTTCCTTGTGCTCTGAGGCTTACTCGCTAATGGGTTCCTTTCAGAAGGTGTGACAATTCGAATGTATCTTCAGGTTCCATGTACATCAGAGGATGGTCAGATTATTCTATTGTTGAAGCATCTGCAACTATTTCAATGCATTCCGCTTGGGCGCATGTGTTAAAGCTGATGCAACTGCATCAATTATTGGTGCTATTATTTTATAACTAATTATTATATTATTGAAATTATCATATTGATATATTTATGTAAACAAGGTTAATGAAAAGGGCCGTTACGCACATTATCTAATAATAAGAAAGTTACAGGCACGCAACTTTGGGGCCAATCTATTTCTTCTATCTTATTCGTATGCTTCTTCTAGATTTGCGCGATTGTTAGGCTAAAAGCCGCCTAATCCTTGGAACAACGGTTTCCAATTGGCCAAACAATTACGGAACTATTTGCGAGATATATCATACAATACTATCATAGTCACACCACTTTAAAGTACAATATATAAATATTACAACATGACAGAGTATTTATTGCAAAACAAGAAAAGATGTGTCATATCAAATATCAATTTTAAGATATTTTTTCTTTTTTATATCTGTTGCCGACATTTATAGTTCGTTTTTCGCTTCCGGACAAAAAACTTGATACGAATTGGGATGAAATTTTCAGAGGACCTTTAAAATCTCTAATATTAGACATTCAAAAAGAATTTAAGTGGAACCAATAAATTTATCAACGTGAAAAGGAGCACGTTTTCCACTTTTTCCACTTTGACACTGAAAATCGTAAAATTAACTATTATGAAAAAATATCTCGAAATACATGTTAGTATCATTTATATTTTACCATTGGGTTTGTTGCGTTGAATTACTTTCAAAATATAATCTTGCTAACATGACGAAATGAATTTGGATTAAAAACCTCGTTAAATAAGCGCTCAAATCCACTGAAAATGTATCTTCAACGAGTATCATCTAAAACTCCAAAGCATCTATACATTTTTAATTAGGTTAGTTCATAAATATATTTTTAAATCATAATCAAGTTTATAAGAACATCTTGCTAAGCAACCAAAAAAAATGTGCGAATCTATGCTTGAATCACATTTAGTGGAAATCATTTACACTATTTGCCGTGTCTACAATTTTAAACAATTGAATCATATGTTTATGAAAAATTGATTGGATATATTTTTTATTGGAAGCATTTCAGTTGCACCTACAAATCGGTGTTTAACAAAAAAAAACGGTTAACGTAGTTCCGAGTTCATGTCTTTTTTAAGACAGTAGAGAGTAAGCGTTTTCCAATGATTGCAATTCAAAAACAAAAAGGGACTCTAAAAAAAAAACGTATATTATCTTATATACACAATCGACAGTGACGAACTACCTGGGGCTTTTCATAAGGTGCATACTAACACGTGCGGAGGCAGATTGAGGATGTTAAGTGGGGTGAACCAATTTCGTTAATATCGCTCATACAGGATTTAGCTCCTTCGTCTACTAAGGTAATGTTCGATTACGTATTTTCATATCAGAAAGCTGTTTTTGGCATTTGACCCAAATATATCTTGAAAAATATTGCAGGCTCCTGCTGCTGGCCCCCTACATTTTAGTTGCCTCCTGGTTTGACTATCAAAATATAGGCATATGGAAAACTGTTTTGTAAATTAACTACACTCTCATTAGCCCAAGTCAAATTTCAGTCTTCATGAAATAATAATTTTGATGAAGGTGGTATATTCTTTGATTTATGAAATCCATTCAGTTTTAATGAAATTAATACAAATTTTAATCACGGACAAATTAAATAAAACTCGTAAGTTTAATAAAAGTTTATATTAAAATGTTAAATGTTACAGTGTGTACCGTTTTGGGTCATTTAATTCTAGCCTAGGGGATGTGGGGAGGACACCATAATCAGTCACGGCAAGCGAAAGAAAGGCGGGGAAGGAAAGTTTCACGCAAAATTGCCAGAGCTTCACCTCCAGTTTTGGAATTAAACATTACTCCGCTTCATACCAGCTGATGTTTTGCGAGTGGATTTTTCTCTTTTCTCGACCCTTTACGATGAGAATGCAGAGTGCAGAGCAATGCTCTTGCGGCAAATTTACCCGGGCCCAGACAGAGAATTACATGAGATTGCTGCTGTCTGAAACGCCACAACTAAACAAGGCATATTAATTCATATCTAGTAAATAAAAAATGTTGAGTTCAATATTGTAACTAATAGTAATAGAACCTAGTAAAATAATTTATTATTAAAGAGACAATTATGTTTAAAACCTCTATTCATTAAACATATCAGAACAAGAGGTTCAAGGTTTTTACAATCAGGGTTCAGGAGTGGAGGTCGGATTATCTGTATCGCCAGAAACCAGTTAGGTCGGCAGGTAAACTCTAAACGACAGTGAATGGGCCTCAAATATCTTTTGGAGTTAGGAAATGGAATTGGTTTGGAATTTGAGCTAGAAACCTACATAACTACCAACTAGGAAAATGCCAAAGTCGTTAGACAAGTGAGTGAGCCATGTGTTGAGTACCCGGTCTAACATCACTTTTCCTCCCACTACCCTAACGGCCTCTATAAGCCTATCATAGGGCTAGAGGGGCGCATTATGGCTTACATGGTAACTTGACGGGCCCTTTTACCAAACTAAACTCAAAACCCTGTCATTTATACATCAATGAACTAAATGCAAAACTGTTACTGTTTACAACACACGACTCGCTAATTCGTCTAACATCGACTTTGGCATTTTCATAGTCTAGTTGGCTATGGCGCCCTTATACCGCGAACGAAATGGTGGAAGACCTGTGATGTCAAACGACTGTTGGGAAAGTTATTTTTTAATTTCGGTGGTATTTAAAAAATTATAGAACATTATAGAAATGCACACAATACTATGGGAAAACCATAGCCAATACAAAATATGTGTTAAGATTGCCAAGGTTTACTCAATCTTTCCACGGAATTTTGAATAAACCTTAAGAGTACAATTTCGGTACACCTTGTTCACTGCATGCACTCCCACCTCTACATCAAAATAGCTTTGATAAAATTATTTCTTCAAGAACAAGAGCACTGCTGGTTCAATGAAATCCTTACAAATTTTTCTGCCTATTTTTAAATTTATTATTTCTTGTGGGTTTAACTTGCAACGGATCTTGTTGATTTTGATCGACAATTCTAAGTTAACTCGTATCGGATATATTTAAAATTTAGGTGTAAATCGGTTCAGTGATTTGGCATGATTTTTTGGCGTACTGACAAACACACACACAGAATCACAGAATAAGTGCTGTTTGACTTGAATTGTAAGACTCAGTCTCTGCTTTTCATGTCTAATAAGCCTATTGGATTTTCAGCTTATGAAGAAAACTCCTAAATCGGTAATAGAAAGCGTATTTGGAACGTTTTTCGGTCCGTCTGATTTAACTGCTCTTCAGTGAGGCAGTTATTGAATGAAAAAGAATCTGAATTGCCTCCTACCAAGCAGAGCTTGCAATCTCGGCGATAATGTCAGACCCAGCACAAGGTACGTTAATTGTGTCTAGTACAGCACATAGTGTCAACTCACCAACTCGAACATGAATAATCCAACCCACACCTAGCTTCAAACAAATTCAACATTGGTTTTGTAATATTGCTATTTTAAACTTTGATTTACTTGATTGCTATTTTGCTGTGTTAATGTGTTAATCTATCGCAGCCTACCTACTCCACTTCAGGTAATCTTAAGGTGACCATATTTTGAAAGTCATAAACCAGGAGAACTAATATGTAGCATACCATGTACCCCATAGACCAGCACGGTGTCTGGTGGGGGGGGGGGTGGGCAGCCTTCCCCCGGATTGCAATTTCTTTCTTCCCCACTCACAAGCAGGTTTTTTTACCAGTAAAGCTTGCATTTGAATCTCCACGTGTCGTAATGTCTTTGTCTAACAATTCGATTCTTGACGAGTAGATCGAACGCCATTCTTATGTTCATCGAACAAGAATCTTCGCAGACGGTTAGGCTAGGCTAGGCCTAAATTGATCACGAGATTTAACGGCACCGTTTATTCCATTGTTCTGGCCCATAACCTTTGGAGGAGGTCGAGTGGACGCAGAGTTATTACACAAAAGGAATAACAAGACGCAACGTTTATTCCGTTGTTCTGGGCCCATAACCTGTGGAGGAGGTCGAGTGGACGCAGAGTTATTACACAAAAGGAATAACAAGACGTTCAATTGAATACTCGTTGCGTTTTTAATAATGCACCAAGACAAGATGTGATACGATGGTGATGGTTCGACAAACTGCTTTCTAATGGAAGAGATACAGTCTGCACTCCAGCGGATTAAGCGGGTAAGGGCAAATAGAATCAAAAAGTATATTAGGCTAAATAAAATTGAAAAACACGAGACGTTTTGACACAATGTCTTGATAAATCTGAAGAAAAGTAAGATTGGCCACTGTGACTGCACTAAACAGTGGCTTTAAAAATATTAAAATAATAATTAATAAACAAAACTACCATTATAGATAACTTCTTATAAACCCTCTTATATCCTGCGGTATGTTACCTGGTCTACGGTCCCTCTTTTCTGCTAAAACCTGCCGCCATATTTGCCAACACTTCATTTGATTCTAAAAATGGTTTTTAAGCTGTAATTGACCATATGCTCCATTGTTTTAGTCATCATCGATGTTACCGCTATTGGCCGTAGCTTTTGACCTTTGAGCTATATTGTATCCAAATTTAATTGAATTATCTCTGAACACAAACACATTTTTTGTTCAGTTCAATTTCTTGAAAAGCGCCATGGCAATTAAGACAGCTGAGGCATTACTGGAATGGCCCAATCATCTCCCAGTGGAACGAATAGTACAAGCCCGAAATTTTTCGGCTAGCTCACACGCACAGTTGTGACGAGAGGTAAGATCTCTTCTTTTAATTGAATAGACTCTGCAAGTGTTAACAAGGTGTAATTATTCATGCTTTTTGTGTTACAGTTGGTATGGATGAATATGTTTGAGTCATGTGAGCACAAACCGGCTTACGATGTGACAATGTGCGTGTCCAACAGTGAAGGATTGGAAGCAAAGCGGCTCATGGCCCGAGCTTTCAAGGCAGCTCTCACTCTTCAGCAGCAGCAGCACCTACTGATAGAGTTGGAGCATGATCCAAAACTGGTTTACCACATAGGACTAACACCCAGCAAAGTTAGTGTCTTTTCATGCCAGCTTTATGTTGATATAACAACTAACAATAATTAATAACAAATATATTCTTACTAGGTGTTATTTCTTATTTGCTCATCAATTATGTTGATGTGGACAGGGTTGGTTTGAACTTTGAAGCCCCTTGTATTAAAGTCCCTCCACTGAAAAGAAAACAAAACAGTTCTATGACTGTGCAATGTGCACAATACATTGTTTACAAGTAGAATTGCATATTCTTACTATTTCATTGTGTAACACAACGAACCTACGACCCCTCAGGTAATCGATAGGCTCTCGTTGGATACCTCACTAAATAGCTGTACTCCAGAAAATATGATTTAATGATCAAGAACATACTCGGCGATGGGTCGCCTAATTAAAGTGAAACACGATTTCTGACCTCACTTAGAAGTTAAATATTAATTGAGAATAAATAACAACTGATCAAGGCTAAATCCCTCAAACTTGAATTTTAAACCCTACCTAGGCGTGAACCTGGTACTCAAGTCTAAAGGTCCCTAACTAGTTCACATCAACCTCCTATAACTCACCAAGACCCACAAAAATGAGAAATCGTAAGACATCGAAGACAAATATCTCTGAAATACAACTTAGAATTTAAACTAGATCTAGGATGACATTACAACAGACAATCAACGGTTAATAAGTCAAACCAGAACGGGTTATATTGTATAACACAAAATGAATTTCCTTCATTGACAAGGAATACATTTCAAAACCCTACCTATCAGTACTGATGGCTAAAAGCGAATTGGATGTCTAGTTAAGATATCTCTTGGTCTGATGGACAACAGTAAAGTTTTCCGAAAGGTTATGACAATATAATTAGTAATAAACTTATTCTAATACTCATCACAAATGATCACGACTCCCATCGAAACCCTATGTAGTCAACGAAGTTCGACGTGTAGTTCAGTAACTTGCTGCGTATGTATTGACTGTCGTAGTCTTGTACCGACGATCCTGTCTTGAGTTCGTATCCCGGCTGTGATTCCTTTCGAAGTTCAACTGTCACTTGATATTGTTCGAGCGGTGATAAAATTACGTTTAATTATCGTTTGGATAAACCAACTCCCGACCGTACGTTCTAATGTTACACACTTGCCCGATACCAGCATCCCAAGTTCAATAAACAAGTGCTCCAGTTCCTCACACGGTAAACTGTCAGACAGTTAATGATGTAAACACGACAACTTTTATCGACACAGTTCTGACTTCACGCGTCTTTATCAACAATTCAAATCGTTCGACGTCGGTGGCTCAGTCACTCGCGTATGTTCATAGTTTTTATTGTTGATGTCAACTTCAAACTCTTTGCAACTAAAATTCGCCATTTTGGATTTCAAATAATCTACATTTATTGATTTCGAAACCAATTTGCCCAAATACTAAAACTTTGACAAGATATTGAATTGTCAATAACCGTTCCTTATATGTTCTTATACTTGGATTTATAAACAATTTTATCCCTACCAATTTCCTTTTCGTGATTCTTCAGTCTATAGTTCGTAGTAATCTAACCATCAAACTTTGATTGCGTTTCCCGTGGCGTCTTCTCCAGGCTACGCGGATACAATCGTTCTTGAATCTTCTTGAACGCAACTAACTCACGGCCCTTAGGCTATTAATGATTCTAAACTTTTCTGGCTATCGTTGTTGTATTTTATCAAGTCCGTCGGTTTATGAATATGTTCCTAAGACATGCAAAAGTTCGGTCACTCACGTATCCCTGGTCTCGGCTAGACTCGTAAAATGTACCTTGGTTGGTTACAGTTCTCGTTGATTTCACAGACGTTTACTTGTATTTCTTCTAGGCAGATCGCCGCTCGTTCTCGATAAAGCACTTTCGCGGATTTTTAACACGCATTTTCTATCTTCAAAAACGTTTTCCCTAGTTAACTTTTCCTAAGTTTTATACATCGCCTAACTCGGCCGCGAACACGACATCTTCCAACTCAACTTCTCAAAAACTAACGCTCTCAACAATACAAATTACGATCGCAGCGTTATGATAACCAATCAGAGAAGAGCACACAGTGTCATTAAACTGAAACAGTCCAAACAAATGTCTGGGGGACGCATTATACGAAAATGACGAAATATGAACTTGTCATTTTCATAATTTAATAAAATAGATTGACATAGATTTTATATTAAAATTGTTAAAACTTAACTGAATCACATGATTCTTTTTATGAAATAAAACGAAATTTTCTCTAGTTTCTGATTTAAATCAAACCCGTTCTGTATTATTAGTATTTAATTAGTTTATCTTTGGTTTACACATTTAAGCCAGTTGCTTCAGTAGTAGCCCGAACCAGCTCATGAAAAATACACAGCTCTCCTTCCACTGACCAACTGCATCGACTTCAAGATACGAATCTATCTTCAAATGACCATTGCTAAAAGACCTAAGCCCACTCAGGGAGAGTCCGTATAGTCTCAATTATTCAATTAATGAAGAAAGATTCTGGGAGGATAGAAAAGAAATGGAGAAAAACTGGTAGAAAATGCGTGTCATAGAAAACATTGAAGAAGATAAGGAGGTGTTGAGCCTGGCTAGCAAGCACTGAAAGTCCACAGCCTGAGAAACTAGTGTTACGTCACTCCCCGACCCATAGATATCTTAACACCTATAGTAGGCTAGATTAGCAGTCTCCAATACCTCCGCACAGGCGCGAGCATAGCAAATTGAAGCGTCGAAAATCCAATTCAAGATGGTGATTTGGCGTTTTAATTTATGCTTTTTTAATGCAATAAAGTATTTTACTGGATTGTTTGATATTGTTTTAACTTGTGCAGCATGGGATTGAATAAACAGAAACAGTAAAAAGTTATTGCGTAAGGGAATTTAGTAATCATTTGATGTTAAAGGCTAGTATGCTCAGCTGTCAAACTGACGGCCATCTTTAAAAATATTTGGGCTACAAATTGCTCCCATTTAATTAACATGCAAACAGAATTTCAAGATGGCTTCTAATTGTCACGGAAGTGGACCCATGACTGCTAATTTAGCCTACTATAGGTGTTAAGATATCTATGCCCCGACCTGACTTATGTTGGAACCGGGTGTTTGATTACTTTGATTTGATTATTGTTATTATTTTTATTATTATTATTATTATTATTATTATTATTATTATTATTATTATTATTATTTTTTTGGGATGTATTTCATACAAACTCGGTCAAAACCGGAGTTTTATTTATTATTATTATATTATTATTATTATTATTATTATTTTTATTATTATTATTGATATGATTATTATTATTAAGAAATGTTTTTAATTGAATATACTGGTGTTAGATTGGATCCAACAGCTTCCCTTCAAAAAATGATGATGGCTGTTGAGTTTATTGAAGAATAGTAGGTAACATAAATACAAAACACAAAAAAAATACTAGACGTTTCGACACGAGGTCTTGTTCACTCAAGAGAGAAAGGAAAATTGCTACTTATTCAGTAGCAATTTTCCTTTTTTTTCATTTTCCTTTCTTGTTCACTCAAGAGAGAAAGGAAAATGGAAAAAGGAAAATTGCTACTGAATCAGTATCGTGTCGAAACGTCTCGTATTTTTCTTTCTATCTTGAGTGAACAAGACCTCATGTCGAAACGTCTCGTATTTTTCTGTGTTTTGTATTTATGTTACCTACTATTCTTCAATAAACTCAACAGCCACCATCATTTTTCGAAGGGAAGCTGTTCAATCCTATCGAACACCAATATACTACAGCCGATTGGCATTCTTTCTTCATTACTTACTTAATTGAATATACAAATGTACATTTTCTAAATACATTGATTTCTGGCCACGGAATCTCCCGAGGATAATACATAATATAATATCAGACCCCTATTCCAACATGCATCGGGTCAGGGGGTAACGAGTCACCCGGTTCCAACATAAGTCAGGTCGGGGGGTGACGTATCACCAGTTTCTCGGGATATGGACTTTTATTGCCTGCTAGCCAGGCACAACACTTCATCTTCTTCGATGTCTTCTATGAAAGGCATTTCTACCAGTTCTCTCCATTTCTTTCTATTCTCCCAGAGTCTTTCTTCATTAACATTAATTCTCTCTTTTATTATGATTTCCCTCTTTCTTCAATGTTCCATTTTATTTGGTCCTTCCATCTATATCTTGATCATCAAACTCTTCTTTACTCCCCCCCCCCCCCCCCCCCCAATGTGCATTTGAATTCTCTTCTTGGAATTCTATCTTGCTTTATTCTTTGTACGTGTCCATACTATCAAAGTCTTTCTCTTCCTATTTTATTTTGTCGACTTCCCACTCCGAGTTTGTTTCTTAGTTTTGCTACGTACCTTGTATATTTTTGTCACGGCTACAGAACTTCTTAAAAATGTCATCTCTGCTGCCTTTCCCCCAGTCATCTAGTACCTTCTTTTCTTTCCATGCTGCATTGGTCACTCTCCACATCCAATCTATGCCTGCATCCCCTGCAGCCTTGATCATTTCTACAACTATTTCATCATCTCCCACAGCTTTACCATTTTTCATGGCTTTTACTGCTTCAGCTACTTCCTGTCTTGATAGTGCATTCCCCATTATTTCTTCTACCGGATATTTCTTCCTCATTGGTGTTCTGAAAGATTTCTATTGTTGGGTCCCTTTCCTGAATTTAGTTGTATCAAGTAACCTAGGCATATTAAGTAGGTTTTTGAAATATTTCTTCAACATGTTTTTCACTTCTTTTGGGTCGGTGACAAGTGATTCATTGTTATCGGACAGGTATCTTGTAATTTCTTCTTTTTACTTTTGCTTCTCATTAGTCCATATAGTAATTTCTTATTTGCATCAAAGTCCTTCTCTAATTTGTCTGCAAATATCTCTATCGTATTTTTCTTTCCTGCCAATACTATTTTCTTGCCTTCATATTGCTTTTTGTACTTTTTTTCATTTTCTTTAGTCCTGTTTTTATCCTTTTCCTTTTGGGCTACATTTTTGCGTTTGACAGCTGTCTTCATTCTTCCATTCGACCACACAGTTTCCTTTTCCTTTCTTATACCACTTGCCCTTCCACATATTTCGTCAGCACTACTAACAAATACTGACTTAAGTAGTTTCCACTCCTCATCTACTGATAACAAATCATGTGTTGGATATTTTTCCTCTATCTGTCTCCAAAAGGACAGCATGTCAGTCTCCTGTAGTTTCCATGTCTTGATTTTTGGAATATCCCATGATTTTGGTATTTGTTGTTCACTCTTATAAGGCTTACAACTTACAAGCAGTCTGTGGTCTCCATCTAGAGACACGCTGGGAAAAGGAGAGCATGTCAGTCTTCTGTAGTTTCCATGTCTTGATTTTTTTAATATCCCATGATTTTGGTATTTGTTGTTCACCCTTATAAGGCTTACAACTTACAAGCAGTCTGTGGCAGTGGTGTAGTGGTTTCGTATACGCGCGTATACGCCGTTATACGCACTGCTCGCTCTAGAAAATGTTCGTATACACACTGCTTTTGATTGTGATACGAGTGATACGCAATGATACGATCGTAACCAGGTTTTTTTAGAAATCAAATTATTATTCGCGTAGGTGAACTATTTATTATCGTATCATTCTTTCCCTCACCACCTTTCTTCGATTAGTCTGACCGTCTGACGCCGAAAGTAACACATGTCAAGGAATGACTGAAAATTGACAAATCCTTTTTCCAGAAACACAATCATATTTGGGCTCAAGGGACCGAATTGGCTTTTTTTATTCCTCCGCCTACTTTCAGGAACTGGGAAGGGATGCGTTTTCTGCAGAATGTTTGTTTTTAGTGGTTTTCATGGAGTGCAAGTGTGCGTTTAGGCCTATTACTATTAGGATTAGTTTCGTACAAGGAAAACGCTTTAGTCCCGCCGCGTTGATGGATGAGCTTTTTTGTAAGTTTTAGTTTGCGTAGGGCCACTTTTCCTTTGCAAGTGCCTTTTGAATGCATTGTAGGTGACTGTTGTCAAGTTTCTATTGTTACTTGTTATCTGTTATTATAAACCAAAAAAACTCATATTAAAACCTTTATTCTATGGATTCTGGTTAACTTTTTCAACTTTTTCTTTCAAAAAGCAATACATAAACCATTACCGTAATGTACATGTTAAATATGAACGTTGTAGCCCCACCCGTTTGGTCAGAATCGGCCCAAATGTCACGAAAATATCGCACTAAAAATCGAAAAAAATCGTAAAAGTACGATATTCATGAGAAATATTTCTTCGATTGTACCAAAAAACAATACACCTCTAAGTTCAGAGATTTCGAAGGTCCTCTCAAATTTTCATCAAGATCGCATATACCGTTTTCCCAGTAGAGAGCGAACAAACAGACAAAAAAAAACAACAAACAAAAAAACACCCGAGTTAAATTTTTTGGGGGTCAATGAAATAGAAGTCTTCGCTTCGCTCATCCAAAAATAATAAAACTTGTTTTGCAAAACAAAAATTATGAGATCATCTTGCTGTAAAACCTTGTTTACAGAGTCCGAGTGCAGGAATTTATTTCAAAACTGTCTCTTGAGCTATAATTTATTTCAAAACTGTCTCTAATATTGTGCGTAACATACTTTTATACACATGATGGTTTAGTTGTGGGCAATCAAATTGAAGTTTACGCCTAAAATGAACTAAGTGTATATCCATCATAAACAAAACGGTTTTCCCTTGAGTTGCCATTTTTCAGTTAAAATATGACGAAATAACTATAGAATGTGAATTTTTTTTTCGCCTTCGGCGAAAGGGCCTCCGGCGGCTGGGGCTTTGCCCCAGACCCCAGCTACCCGCCAAATGGGAGGAAACGTATACGTACTGCTAGATTTAGCACTACACCACTGGTCTGTGGTCTCCATCTAGAGACACGCTGGGAATTACTTTTACATCAGTGATATCTTTGGCCATGTTGCTATAGTCGATAACTAGAGGTCCGTGAAAGTGGTTTTATTTTGTAGTAAATTTCGTTTTTAAATTCGTTCATTCATTCATTCATTTTTATTAGCATCCAAAGACTTCACATAAGTACAAAAGTA
Organism: Sweltsa coloradensis; assembly: GCA_024449915.1. NCBI lineage: Eukaryota > Metazoa > Arthropoda > Insecta > Plecoptera > Chloroperlidae > Sweltsa > Sweltsa coloradensis. The sequence continues at coordinate 3,737 of JAMZAV010014773.1, read as the reverse complement.
TAGGATTTGTCATAAATTTAAATCTAAAATGTAGTAAAATTAAAAATATATCAACACAATATGTAAATGTACATAAAAATAAAAATATATGCATACACATAACATACACATAGGCATACACATAACATAGGTACCGGTAATAGCAATGATAGTATAAGTTCAAACCACTGCCGTCTGGATGTATGTAAGATACAAATTAGCTGCTTGTCGTGGCTCGGATTTCCCCATGTTAAATGATTGACATGCAAAAGGAATAGAGCTTTGTCGGTCTGCCGCTAGATAGGGCTAGTTAAGGGGGGCGGAAGTAGATTTATTTCAGGTTTAGGATTGAGACTTATGGCCGGGCTTTTAATTAATGAATAATAAAGGTGATTCTTGTGGTTAAATGCATTGTTGTTGTAATGCTACTATTTCAAATATTTACAAAAATGTAGTTTATTGTTGTTTTTGCATCAATTAGATTTATTTAGTTGTCCTCCTTTGTAAATCAGTTTTTATAACTGAATAGGATAGACGTTAAATAAATAATAATAAAAAAATAAATAAATATAAAAAAATAAATTATATTTTTATTTAGTTGGAACGTTTTATATTAAGGAATTGTTTATTTTCCATGAATTATGACAACAAACTCAGGTATGTAAGGAAGTTTCACAGATCTAGTTCCAGATTTGAACCATAGATGGTGTTAGTTAAGGGGGGCATGAACTTCTTTACCGACTGAAAGTTCACTGAAAGTCATGACCAAATTTTGTTGAGCCACGACAAGCAGCTAATTTGTATCTTGCATACATCCAGACGGCGGTGGTTCAAACATTTACAGAATGAATAGGCCTAAATACGGTACAAATAAAAGTCCTGTAAGATAATAAAAATCGTAGCCTACCTTACTTGTCTGTTTCCACTCCTTATAAAATCATCCACATTATAAAATACACCATTTATTAGGTATAGTTTTATGGAATTTAATAATTTATTTATTTCTGAAATGTTCCTGATTTCTTTGGCAAACAGTTAAAAAGTTTTATTCCCATCATATAAGAACCATTTTTACATTTAGAAGTACGTACAGCTGGTATATGGAAATTGTCCTTTTGTCTAGTATTGTGTATGTGTATGGAGTTATTTAGTGGCATTTGCTTCCTATTTTTAATTATCAGAGCTAAAACTTCATAAATGTAAAGACCTGGAAGAGTAAGAATAACACACATAACAAAAACTTGTAGAAATACAGCCAGGCCTTCAAATTCCAACTCGACACCTTCTCGCGGTTTGGCCCGTGAATAGGGGAGTTTCACTCCCTGAAACTAATGGCGAGCTCTGGGTCTTCGTCGGGGAACCCCTTCCCTTTGACCACCTCCCCGACGGCGGCGACAAAGACAACACGGACGGATGATGACACAGACGGAGACGACCACGACGTGGGGGAACCCTGCCCTCCCATATGCTTGGGGCTGGTTCTGACCAGCACAGGCCTGTCCACCCCTTGTCCCCCCGCATCATCCCTTACGTCCCTCCCTTCGTCTCGATTAGCCAAGTTGCATAAATATGAGACGTAAAGCAATATCCAATCAATCAAACCTTACACACTCAAAAGGAATGAGATCTAAAAAAAGGGCCAAGCTCATCTACCCTTTCCACATTTGCGCATTCTTAATTCATAAACGTACAGTGTCCCATAACAGCATCTCGAAAAGCTTGGCAAAAGTAGAATTTGCAATTATTAATTTAAACGAAATAGTTTATCCAAATTCTTTTTTTCTAATTAATTTAAACTTAATGGTTATGCAAATTCTATTTTGCCAAGCTTTTCGAGGATGCTGTTATGGGACACTGTACGTTTATGAATTAAGAATGCGCAAATGTGGAGGGGTAGATGAGCTTAGCCCTTTTTTTAGATCTCATTCCTTTTGAGTGTGTAAGGTTTGGCTGTATTTCTACAAGTTTTTGTTATGTGTGTGATCTCATTACTTTTTCAAGTTCCATTACAAAATTATTTTTTTAAATATAATATTTTATCAAAGTTGATTTAATTTTTATGGTATTAGCAATAACAATAGTCAATAGGATGTAAAAAAATCTAGGCCCGGATTCATGTACATCCTGGGTATAGGTGGTATAACCATGGTATAACGACGGTATAAGGACTGGTTAAGTCTAGGCAACTCACATCCAATTAAAACTTTCCCATGTAACAACAAACGCACAACTAATGTTATTTTACAAACCCATTTCACTGCATCCACAGCCATGTAAATCATCAGATAATCAAAAGAATATTGAAAATTTTCACCATCTTTTGTTTTACATTTTCATTAAAAGTGACAGGAGATTGTGTGAGCTTATTAAAAAAAAGAAAAGGTTTATTATTGCCGTAAATTTTGGAATAGCCTAGGACTATCATACCATTGTTTATCTGCATTAGGCTTTTAGTAATCAAAACTGGTATTTGTGCGGAAAGTGTGTCAGAAAAAGGTTGTGCTGGCCTAGGGTTGGCTAAGAAAGGCCTAGGGCTTGTCAAACATGTAATGTAAGTACTTATTTTATCTAGTCCATAGCCTAATGGAACTTTAGACCTACACTGTTGTATTATAATAATTTTCTACATCTGGGCCTAGGCCAGGGACGGTTTCTGATTTGTTTTATGAGAGTATAATGACACCTTTTCTCGTTCCACACAAAGAAGAAAAATTTAAAATGTCCGCTATTTGTTTACGTATCGCACTTTCCCGCCTAACTCTGAATTGTACCGTCAACAAGTGTCAAGTTACTATAGTTACTTGTTGATTGTATGCTAGTGTATAAGGCTTATTTTAAAACCCTTATTGGAAAGCCTTTCCCGCAAACTTTTTCAACTTTTTTTTTCAAAAAGAGACTATCTTACTATAACCTTAATGTCCATGTAAAATATGAACATTGTAGCCCCACCCGTTCTGGTCAGAATCGCGGGCCGATTGAAAATGAAAGAATTAGATGTTAGCAGTAGCAGTAGCAGTAGCTAACATCCTTAAAGTGATTTTGAGCATGTTTCAAGCCATTTTTTCACAAGAAGGAATAATCGTACCCCAATAAAATTTGGCATGTGTTGTCAGGTACCTAAATCCCCTCGATTGTGATAGTTTTCAAGTTCACATCACGTTACATGACGGCTGGGTAACACCTCGATATCACCCCAACTCTGCTTTGGGGTATAAGGTGCTTGAGTGTGTAGCGCACCGCGGCTTGGCTGCGGCGCCCTAACGGGCACCTAGATTTAAAGTTTAAATGCAGGTTTTGCAAGAATCCCTATATCCAATTCCAGCTAATATCCTTACCGCCCTTTTTGAATTACAAATAATTGGAGAGACTGAGATGGAGATTTTGGTGTTATTGGTTTTTAAAGCTCTATTTCAGCGGTTTTTATCTGTTTACCAATAATATGCATGTAATTATTCGTTTGCGACTGTCGTATTTTTCTAACCACATATCAAAAAAAGTTTGAATGTACTTATAAAACAGACTGGTTCTAGTATTAAGACTAAATTCATAATATCTGATAGGCCTAGTTATTTTATAACACCTTTTCTGATTTTGTACTGCATACAATATTGAAAATTACACCGTTTTAACAATGATACCCATTTTTAGTGCTTTCGTTGTTAAAAAACGATTTTGTGAATTTCGGTGTTATTATGTAATTTCACAATTCGCTGTTGCGGTGATTCAATTTTTCTTTTCGTTATAGATTAACTAGCCCA
>JAMZAV010014772.1:0-13763 GCA_024449915.1 Sweltsa coloradensis | reverse complement strand
TAGCAGTTTTTAGGCTTGATAAACAAATTTGCATATGATACTTTCCTGCAGAACCTTCTCATATGAAACGTGTTTTTTTTTTTTTAGATTTTTATCTCTAATACTACGCTTTCCACCCCTTGTACCCCCGCGTCATCCCTTACGTCCCTTCCTTCGTCTCGATTAGCCAAGTTATATGAGACTGTTGGCGCAAGGGCGAGGATGTACACGCGACCTAGAGTTCTAATTGAGAAAGTTCTAGAACTTCCCTAGGTAATGAAGTAGAGGAGTGGACTGTATATTAATTAGAGGATGGAAATAGGGGTTGGAGCTAAGAGCAGAGGAATAGTGCCGTAAGCAGAGCTATTACCACATACCTGGTTGGACGTACTGTTGGACGTGCTGTTGACGAGCGTACTGACGACGTGGTGACGTGAACCGAAACAGGCGTCGTGGTGTTGCAGGGGGGCGTGCAGAACGACACTTTAATGTAGGTAGCACTTGCACTACACTTGTGAGAAAGTAATGTTAATAATAATATATAAACACACGTGAGTTTACCCTCAGAGAGAAGGGTGAGCGCGTTGAGAGAAAGCACACGAAACTAGAGGTAACGTGGCGAGAGGAGCATGTCCTTGCACACAGCTCACAGAGTTCACCGAGTTCTGCAATCGTGGCGATGGTAACTGCAGTCGCAAATCTCGGTGCGGACGGAGATTCTCAGTCAGCACTTTGTGTATAATAGATGCTTATGACACCTGTTGGGGATTAGGTGAACTATGAGGAAGGAAAGAAGGGGTGACAATTGCATCGGCGTTAACAGAGCCGTAAAGCCATATCCAAAACTGGAATAAAGAGGCGTTTAGTGTTCGGCAGGCTAGTTTTCCGCTTCGCTCCTGCCGATAAACTTTGCAATCGCGGCGCCCGAGCTCACGGGCGTGTGGGGGGGGGAGGTAGAGGCGGCGCGGCTATCGTTCGAATGGGTTTGAATGAAACACTAGACATACGGTGAAGCCACGTTGTCCTTTCCGTAGGTTCTGTTCTACAAATTGGAACTTGTATCCCTACAAGAGTGTAACTAGTTTAAGTTGTACGGCCATTCTGTGAGTTCTTTTTTAAAATTTTGTGCCAGACACTTATGTCTGGCATTATAAGTATTTTTTGTTACTGTTAGTATGACGCCTCAGAAGCGTAAAAATACGAAAAGTAGGCCTAAAGCCGAAATGAAATCGAAGAAAGTTCGATTGTGTTTCCCTTTGACTACCTCCCCGACGGCGACGACAAAGACAACACGGCCCTCCCCATATGCTTGTGGCTGGTTCTGACCAGCACAGGCCTGTCCACTTCTTGTACCCCCGCGTCATCCCTTACGTCCCTCCCTTCGTCTCGATTAGCCAATTTGCATAAATATGAGATGTAAAGCAATATCCAATCAAACAAAAAATCGATTGTGTTTGAGTGCAGCAAGACAGAAGCGCTCTGCACCAAAGGGTAAGGACAACCCTCTTGAAAAATGGAGAGAAACTCAACGTAACAAAAAGTAAGTATATTGTCTTTTATATATATATATATGTTTAACTTTGGTTTTATATAGTAGGCGACTACGACGTTGATATGATAGTACTTTAGACAAAGATTAAAAAAGTGACTACACCGGGAATAGAATCCGGGACCTTAGCTTACCGGGCTATGCTTTTACCAACTGAGTGCAGCAAGACAGAAGCGCTCTTCACCAAAGGGCAAGGACAACCCTCTTGAAAAATAGATAGAATTTAAATAACAAAACAGACCAAAAATATTAGACAGTTTTAAATTGGTGGCCGCATAGCTCAGTTGGAAAGAGCATTGCCCGGTAAGCTAAGGTCCTGGGTTCGATTCCCAGTGAAATCACTTTTTTAATTTCTGTCTAAAGTACTAACATAATATAATATGTTACCATCTTAAAATAATAAAATTTACTTTTTTCGGTTTACCACGTAAGATATTCTTTATTTTCTCTGACGTTTCGATTGAATTTCACCAATCATTCATCAAGGACTGTAAAGTAACTCTCAAATAAATACAAAATACAAAAACACTTCAAAAGAGAACTAAAAAAAAAACACAAGAATAGCCTCAAACAAACATAATAAACAAGCAATTTTCAAAGAAGTTAACTAACAGGAATATAATAACATGTGGAAAGAGTTTAGAAAAAACATGTCAAGTCATTGATTATGCAAAGGAGTGTGCTGGACCAGAACCTGAAGTATGATTCCTTGCTTTTCTACTTGTCATTGAGCCTTGACTTGTGGAAGGTTACACGGTCTTGTAAGTATTTTGACCAGTAGGATTAGTCTGACTTCTTGTTACGGGTCGTAGACTTACAACAGGTATCATGGTTTCGGGAGCATGTAACCAAGTTGGAGGAGTCTGCATGAATGTTCGTGGTTTATGGCAAAGGTTTATGATGGACTTCCATGTCTGAAGTAGGCGTTTTCCATCATCCCTTTTGTTCCAACTATGAGGCCTCTTCTAAATTTCTATTGCTTCACTTATAATCCTGAAATGAATACGGTCCGTAGATTCAATTACACTTGAACCCTCAAAATTAATGACATGTCCCTGATCAGCCACGTGTTGTGCAAGAGTTGATCTTGGTTCATTCTTTTCTGCTGAGAGTAAGTGTTCCTGTCGACGTTTAGAGATTTTTCTCCCAGTCTGCCCCACATACGTTTTTTCACATGATCCACAGGGAATTTCGTACACACCATGGTTTTCCAATGGTATGGCATCCTTTGGTGATCTTAAAAATGAACTAACCTTCCTGTGTGGTAGGAATACAGTTATCACCTCATGCCCAGACAAGATCAAGGTGCGCGGCTCCGCTTCCACTAGCGCATATTACCGCACGCCTACTTTAGCACTTAACACAGTGTCGCCGACGCGAAACCATGTGAGATAAAAACCTGCAACTTGCTTCAATCGATGGGCTTTTACTATGAGATGACCCATTTCAAGTTTTATCCCGATCTGATGATGCGTCTAGAAGTTATTGAAAAAAGGTGTTTATTTATTTATTTATTTATTTATTTATTTATTTATTTAACGTCTATCCTATTCAGTTATAAAAACTGATTTACAAAGGAGGACAACTAAATAAATCTAATTACATAGATGCAGACACAACAATGAACTACATTTAAGTAAATATTTGAAATAGTAATATTACAACAATGCATTAAATACTCAACAAATTTGATAACAAATAAAAAGGATATTAAATGCAATTTATAAATGAATCGAATATATAAAAAAGGGGGTGGGGAATTAAAAGAAAAGAAAAAAGAAAAGAAAAAGAAAATAAAAGAAAAAAGAAAAAAGGAAAGGAAAAAAAAGAAAAGAAAAAAAAGAAAGAAAGAAAAAAGAAAAAAAAACATTAAAAAAGAAAAACGAAAAGAAAAAACTGATTTATTAGACGATCCCACTCAAACGAATATGAGGTTTGCCAAAAATCAGGAACAGCAAATCAGGGAGTATAACCAATCTTCGCGGAAGAAACCACCAAACGCGAATCTTCATTCTTGTGTTCAACCATCATTCTTGTGTTCAAATCTTGATAACAATTTAGTACAAAAGATCTTGACTTTAATATATAATTATATCAGATATATAATTATTTAAAATTGTTCAAGTCAAAAACTGATCACAGCAATGATACAGGACACCTAACTCAAGTTGCAAGTTCCACCAGGGGCGGCAACCAGACAATCTAGGCAGAAAAATATCAATTGAAAATACATTGAATACATCAAAATCAAACAATAATAAACAAACAAAGAGAACAGCAAAATCATAAATAAGAACATTATGAATATAAATTAACATTACATAAACACAGTGACAAGCCCACAAATAAATAGTAAAAATCAATTCTTCTTTGGTTCTTCGATTGCATTATCATTGCTTCAATTTTACTTTTAAATTGTACTATTCCTAGCTCAGTAAACTGGCTTCTAATATCATAAGAAATTGAATTCCAAAAAGGATACTCCTCTGTACAAGAAGACTTTCTTAATGATTCAGAATTTAATTTAGGAACTTTCAAAGAGTTCATTAGAATAGAATTTCTATCATGATCAACAAATTGAAAAATATTGGGTAAAATACCTGAATACATACCTTTCAATACTTTGTATGTATTTACCAGTACGCTATATTTCATTCTTTCCTCAATCGTGAAGCAATCAGATTGTAAATCTTGGCTTATAGGAATTGAATCAAACAGATGGTCAATTCTCTTCTGAAGTACAACATATTCGGTAGAAGGTCTTACTGCCCCAAACCACTAAACAATAATCAATAATAGAGTGAATATAAGAATCTACAAGTAACTTTAACATTCTCTCTGTTACAAACCTCTTCATTCTACTTATAATTCCTATTGCTGATGATACTTTATTACATACATATTCATAATGTTTCTTAAAATTTAAATTACAATCTAAGAAAACTCCAAGATATTTAAATTCATATACTCTAGAAATTAGCTTACCATTACAATTCAACGTCAAATGAATATCATTCATGCTTCTATCATTAGCCTTATGAAAAATCATAAAATTTGTTTTACTATAATTAATATCAAGTTCCTGAGTTTTAAACCAATCATCCATCCTCTTTAAAACTTCTTGAAGACGTCTTACGATCTCTTCAACATCCACACCTTCTAAATAAAAGACCAAGTCATCAGCATATAAAATATAATTGATTCCTCCCATTATAGTAGATATATCATCTATGTAAAGAATAAATAAAAGGGGTCCTAATATTGATCCTTGTGGTACTCCACAAAATATATTGAATACTTTTGAACTATATTTGCAAGATTGATAAACATTTTTCTTTTTAAAAGTAATCCGCTAATATTGATAACAAATAAGGACTTATGTTATACCTGGTTTTTAGTTTTATTAAAAGAGGTAAAAAAGGTACTGAATCAAATGCTTTCCTAAGATCAATAAAAAACAGCTCCAACCTTACCATTCCGCTTGTCAATCCCTTTATAGATAAAATCTGTAAATGCTAGAAGGGCACTTTGCGTTGATCTACCTTTCCTAAAACCATGTTGGTTTTCACTTAAACCTTCAGATGCATCCACTTCATGTAATAACCTCATGTGCAAAATATTTTCATTATTTTCCCTACAATTGGAAGAGTTGATATAGGTCGATAAGAATTCCTATCACTCTTTTTACCTTTACCCTTATAAATAGGTGTTACCCTTGCCAATTTCAGCTGTGTTGGGAAATCACCTACAAGAAAGAAATGGGAAATTAGATACGCTAATAATCCGACTATTGATGCGCATTTCTTGAATACTATGCATGGAATCTCTTGAAGTGTGTCGAGCTTTTAATTTTAAGGCGTTAATTGCTGAAATGACTTCTTCATTAGTTACCTTTACATGCGGGAGATTGATCTTTTATTTTTCCATATTGTTTGTATACATGGTTGTTACATTTTGATATTTGTATGCTCCAATAAGAGTAAATCTTGAGGCGGAGCATACTTTTTCTCATTGTGAATACATACTAAGGTTAATTGACATACTTAGGAACTAATTACCGTATCTCTTAGCAATAAAATAAATAAAATAAAATTGGCACATAATATTAGGGCGTACGAATAGATAATGCATGCATTAGGAATAAATAGTGTACTGTCCATCCAAAAATGTAAATGCATGGGCAGTACAAATATTTGTAGCGGGTATACATTAGCCATTTTTGTCTATGCAAAAATAGACGAGCGTGCCTTGAATTAAACATAACTAATCTTAAAAAAACTAATAATTAATAACTAAGTTAACAGTTGATCATTGATAAATATTAAACTAAAATAACAGTGAAATCATGGTTATAAACTTATTAAAAACATCTTTATGGGTCTATTACCAAAACATCCGAAACAATAGTTCTTATCATATAATGTACAATATTGTACATTATACCTATTATAACATACCTATTATAGGTAGGTAAAAGCATGAAGATTATAGTGAAAAACGGTTTAGGCTTTAAGATATCATGCTAGGAACATTAGATTAATACATGTCTACTTCCTTATACTAAAAATGATGCTACAAATTAAAATTAAATTTAAATATTCCTCTAACTTATCTGGTTCAGTGTTTTGATGGCTTTTGAAACAGCATTTCTGTTTCAGCAGTTAACGAGGATTATAGTCCACGTGTTATTATGTTGACTTTGTGAATGATTTACAGTTTATAACATGGTTATGTAGCTTATTGACTTGGTAAGGAGCCATTTCTTTGAGTGGAGATTGAATAACTGCTTTGACTTTATATTTCGGGTTTACGCGGTAAGATGTTATATAATTCTGGTCCTTGAAATGTGGCATGTTTTTGTCGAATTCCTATATTTATCATCTGCTTCTTTTCTATTTAAATCTTTAAACTTACCAATTTCACTGGAAAAATCTACATCGTTCACAACAAAACTTTTCTGTAACAAACAGCAAATGTCAGGATTAGACGTGTAGGATACCCCATTCTCTGTCAATGAGGCTATGCTACACTCATTTTTCACTTTGTTACCTGTCAACTTATTATAAACTGACCATAAAGATTTTGAAGAAATATCATTATCAAAAGAAGACTTAAAATGCTCACGCTTAGAAAAACGAATCTGATTATTTACCTTATTTCTAACTTTCTTGTATTCCTCCCACGTTGATGGCCTTCTAAAAATTCTGAATTCTTGCGCAAGTGGTCTCTCTATGCATGGATTCCTAATATCTGCGTTAACCATGGGGCTGGTTTTCTTTTTACTCTTAATTTCAAGGGGGGTGCTTGCTCATTTAGAGTTTCCACGGTTACTTTAACAAACATTTCTAATTTATCATCGGAACTTACGCCATACCAATTTGGTCAATGGGACCACTTGATATATCTTCATTTACCTGCTTCCAATCAACATTCTTATAATTTCTAGTATTTACAAATTTAGGAAGAAACTTTTGCTTATTAATCTTACGAACACAATAAATTAATTCATGATCACTTATAAGACCTGACTGAATAATATTTTCATTGTGATTTACATAAACATGATCAATTAAAGTAGCTGACCTATTATTACCCTAGTAACAGATTTTATCAATTGCACCAATCCATGTGATCTAGTGAGAATTTTGAAATGATTTACTGGTAATGTCTTCTTACTCAAATCAATGTTGAAATCACCTAGAAAAAATAATTCATTAGCTTCCAACTTTAAATTATTTACTAAACTATCAAAACAATCTGAAAAATTCTTCTAACTTTACGTGTGGAGCTTATAAAACTGCTGTAAAAATCATTGGTTTTACATTTGGAAGCCAGAATTTAACTGACTGCAACTCTACATCCATCGGAAATTTAACTTTACACTCAACTACACTTGACATGAACTTCTCAGCAATATAAATAACTAACCCTCCCCTACCCTTTCACGATCAAATCTAAGCATTTATAATTGTCAACAGTAATAAAACCATCTGGAACAGATTCATCTAAATATGTTTCACAGCAAGCAAATATATCAAAATTGTACGTGTCAAGAATAACCCTCAACTGATCTATATACTTATCCAAACTTACGTATATTAAGATGTCCAAGCTTCATTTCCTTTTTGCAATACTGGTAAACCTTTAGCAACATCATCATTACTTTGAGACTTTTCGTCGACATCATGATTAAAAAGATCGTGTACACTTAGAGGGGGAAATAAACAATTCATACAGTACCATCTCGGCGAAACTCTTCTTGTTCTAATCTTCAGTTCATAGACATCTTGAACACCACATTGAAGACACTTGCTGGTATTCCAATTGACTATACACTTATTGCATTCCCATCGTCCAAGCAATGAATCGAATGTCTCATTGCTCATATTTATACACATTCGATGAAAAAAAGCTTTACATACGTAACACTTTAGGCTTTTATTTTTATATTCTTCTGCAACTTACACACGGTACAATACTAACCATTCTGAATGAAAATGAATCACTATTTAAAATCGAAAAGGTCTTATATAATTCAATTAACTTATTCTGCTGTCAAGAAAGTGTAAACAAATAATATTGACACTTGGCTATAAAACAAAATAACAAACTTCAAAGTAGCTTATGAGGTTCCCTCAGTAAATTTAAAGACTTTAAATCCCACAAATCTGTAAAATAATGCACGGAGTTAACGTCTACTACTAAGTATTATACTATAATAGATATATAATACCTTGTCTTAGGTACAAGTAAGGTTTAAAAATGATTTTAAATCTAATATGAACTATTTACTTCTGTCAGAATCAAATAAAACTTCAATTGTCTAGTTATTTTCAGCTTCACCCACACAATTGAGTAAAACAACTAATTATGCTGTAAATAATGAAAACTAAAACTTCCCTTCAATGTCACTGTAGTATAATTCTAGAAGATCAAGATGCAGTCAAAATTTGATATGGGTTTCTTGTATTTCCGTGTAAAGATAGAAAATTATCAGGAGATTTTCTAAGCTTGACAGATTGGAAAAAAGACAAACGCATTGTCAAGTCAAGTGTCAAGTGGGTGAGTGGGTGGGTGGGTGGCTGGCTGACGAATTATGTATCTGTTTGTGGGTCCTCAATGGGTCATGTTAGAGAAGCCAAAATTTGCACCGATGTCAGTCATCTCAGTGGCTATGTGCTTGACAAACGCTAATTGGATTAGATGACCGGAAACTTAGATAATGCAAAAATAACAAATTATTTAATTCTTGTTTTGCTAAGCAATGGATAATGTTAGAGAAGCCAAAATTTGCAACGATGTCAGTCATCTCAGTGGCCATGTGAAATACAAACGGTAATTGGATTAGATGACCGGAAGCTTAGATAACGCATTTTTTTATTTATTTATAACTGCGATGCTCAAACCTTTTAATTATCAATGAGTGAGATTTTATTTTGAATCATTGTAAATAAAGTAATTTTCTCTACTTGGATGCTAACATCCGTACCGTGTACGTTCTAATAAATTATTGATATACCATACAAAAATGCAAAAACTTGCAAAAAAGGGGCCAAGCCGAAAACGAGGAAGATACAAGTGGTTCAACTGCATAAAGTGGTGAGATCTAGAAGTGTGGCCAAGCCCATAATTTTGTTTAAAATAATAAATATATTTGTTCATTATATAATCAATTAATAATATATCAATATCCATATTATTATCTAACTATAATTATGAAATAAATATATTAACAAAAATAACATAAACATTAAATAAATTTATTGAAACATTTACACGAAGAAATATCAAAATTAACAGACGCCATTCAAAATTAAAAGCTTGGTCGATGGATTTGGATTGGTAATGTTTTGATTAATCAGTAACGACAACCAAGTTATTATTGGATGCGGGGTGCACGTAGATCGAATTTTGCGTAATAAATCATGAATAATATTCTGCAAATTTTATCCCCTTGTCCCCCCGCGTCATCCCTTACGTCCCTCCCTTCGTCTCGATTAGCCTAGTTGCACAAATATGAGACGTTAAGCAATATCCAATCAATTGCATTAGAAAACTCAAATAATATAAAAGCATTCCCAAGACATGGTAGTCCATTGTCGGGGAACTTTCCCCTTCCCTTAGACTACCTCCCCGACGGCGACGACAATGACAACACTGACGGATGATGACACAGACGGAGAAGACCACGACGTGGGGGAACCCCTGCCCTCCCCATCAGCTTGTGGCTGGTTCTGACCAGCACAGGCCTGTCCACCTCTTGGCAATATCTAATCAATCAATTCAAGGCGCGAATAATCATGGCCCTAAAACTACTAATAATAATGATAATAATTATTTATTCCAAAACTTAGTCGCAACCTTCTCGTGGTTTGAAAGGTGAGACGGGGAGAATCACTCCCTGAAACTAATGGCGAGCTCTGGATCTTCGTCAGAAACTTTCCCCTTCCCTTTGACTACCTCCCCGACGGCAACGACAAGGACAACATGGAGGGATGATGACACAGACGAAGACGACCACGACGTGGGGGAACCCCTGCCCTCCCCATAAGCTTGTGGCTGGTTCTGACCAGCACAGGCCTGTTCACCGGTTGTCCCCCCGCGTCTTACCTGACGTTCCACCCCTTGGACAGAAGTATACATGGTGGTAACTCACTCTTATAGAAATTGTTTTATCTTGTTGGCGCGAATAATCTTAGCTGTTAAAGCACCCTAAAACTACTTGTATCAATACTTACACCAGCATGGGTCCCTTTTCCCCATATCCCCTAGACTAGAGTGGTGAGTGGGGAACTTTCCCCATCCCTTTGACTACCTCCTCGACGGCGACGACAATGACAACATGGACGGATAATGACACAGACGGAGACGACAACGACGTGGGGGAACCCCTGCTCTCCCCATACGCATGTGGCTGGTTCTGACCAGCAGAGGCCTGTCCACCCCTTGCCCCCCCGCGTCATCCCTTACGTCCTTCCCTTCGTCTCGATTAGCCAAGTTGCATAAATATAAGACGTTAAGCAATATCCAATTAATCCTCATTGTATCATCTCTTTCATTTTCATTTCATCATAAACAAAGAAATTAATACATTCATAAATAACACCATAAACTCATTTCATCAACTTTAAATTTCACAGATGTCGCAATATTTCCTAACCGGTTGAAGCGCCCTAGTTTCTCATGTCGTCGTGATAGCCAAGCATCCATTGTTGAGAAAACCAAGTTAAGTTTTTCAAGGAAATATCTTAAATTTAACTAACATTAGGGGGTAGATTCGTCTGTTCACACCTTCCCCGTCTTCTTTGTCGTTGGGAGAAAGTGTGTACCATGTGATGAGTCGCAGCGAAAGGTGCATCTTAGAGCGTCTGGGAAACCTCCCGTCTCGTACTGTCTTGCGGAGGATATTGTTGTTCTCCGTGTCTGTAAGAATCTTATTATAGAAATATATAGTGCGGGGCGGCGAGGTTAGCATTATGTAATAAGCGTTTTTAATCTTGCAGAATACATTGTTGTTGTTCTCCGTGTCTGTAAGAATAATATTATAGTAAGTAGTAAGTAAGTAAGTATTTTATTCATTGGACAAATACATGGTATCTGTATGGGCACAATTATTCTCTGTAGAGAGGAATTTGTGCAATGAATAATTCTAATAACTATAATATATCTAAGATGATTGTCCGTCTGGGGTAGAGATGTCCGTACCGGATAAGATCACCCAAACCTTTGCCTCTGAGCTACTTTTTGTTCAATGGCTTATAGCATTTGCATCTTTTCCCAAACATTGTTTGGGTTTTCATTTAATTGTAAACCATATCTATTATTTGCTTGTATGCAGTTAAGGCAGCTAGCAGAGTCTGCTGTACAGTCTGGGGATTTATGGTACCCCCGCAGTAGCCGCACGCAAGTCCATTTTACAGTTCGTCATTGTGTGGCCATTTGGCAGCATTTAAAACACCTTATCACATGTATATATTCGACCACCTTACATACATTCCACCCTATTTTAATTTTATCACTCACGTCTTCTTTATGTTTCCTTGTCCACTTTCAAATATTATATTAAATGTTCTTTGTTGTAGTTTTTCTTGATATGTACAAATTTTCATGCAGAAGTTTTCTCGGTTGTTACTTATGGTGTTGAGTCCATTTTGTTTGCATATTTCCTTTACCCAGTTTTCATTTTCACTTAGTTCATCCTCTTTGCTAACCCCAATAGCCATTATCTTAACCGTATTTTTCATATTTGGTTTTGTTATGTCGTAGTCGTTCCCAAGCTTTACAGTTGTCTCTTTTTGAAGAGCCTGTAGGCCTTCTCTGCTGTCACAGACTATCACCACTCCCCCCATCTCTGATTTCTTTAACTTTAGTCACCCCTATTCCCATTTCACTAGGGTTTACTGCCTTTTTACTTCTTCTCTTGTTTTCTTGCTTTCTTGTGCGGCGTGTGATTAGGTTTGACTATTTACAGCCAACTCTTGCGTCTGGTATTTTGGCCTCGATTCACGATCGCGCTATAGGTTGAGTTCTTGTTCTCTTTTGATTCGCCGCATCCGCCTCCTTGTTCCAATCGACCAATCTTGCCGTGTCGATCAGTCGAAGTATCCACTCGCATGCTAGCATCTTTGCGACATATCGATTCGCCATCATGCATCGCAGCTATTTGTGGGACTACCTTAGCCTCACTTTTACCACGTATTATGTTTTGAAGTAATATTATCATCTCTGCTTGGATATTTAATCGTTTTGTCATTTCGGATTTACCTTTACCTTTTCTTCTACTATCTTCTTTGTTAGTTCTACTTCGATCCTTAATTCTTTGCATTTACACATGTATCGAAGCTCTGGGTCTGGGCCTAGGCCTAGCTCGCCGGACGTCACCAGTTTTCTGAACAGCGAGTGTTAGCCTTTTGATCAGCACCTCTTTTTTTACCCTCTTTATTTAAGCCTAGAATTTCTAGCTCCTTTACTAACTCCTTTTTACTCATATTTCTTTTTAACTTAGCATTATTAATACTACCGTCGTTATAACTGACACTACATCTTCCGCCATCCTTCATACGCAGAAACACATAAAACGAGATAGGCCTAATCCACTGCTTAACAATTTGAACAAGAAGACCTGTCCTTTTCAAAGAATTCTTGGAGCCTTGACAAATTAATTTGTTTCACATGTTTTGTTTTGTCATCTAAAATTCCTCAAAATACTTTTTTTAAATCACCATTATCCATTTCACCTGTTCATAGAAATTGCAGACAACGATAGTCCAACTTTAATACACCAATCTTCACCCCTTGGTCACAAAACTATTTCACAACACCATGTAGAACTCAAAATACATAATATTTCAACATTCCAAAATCAAATTCCACACTCCTACAACTCACCGCCATCCAAGTATCTAGTAATATAAAGTGCGGGGTGGCAAAATTCACATAATATGTAATAAGCGTTTTTAGTCTTGCAGAATACTTTGTTGTTGTCGTCCGTGTCTGTAAGAATAATATTCTAGTCTAGTAATATCAAGTGCGGGGTGGCGAGAGTCACATTATATGTAATAAGCGATTTTAGCTTGCAAATACTTTGTTGTTGTCGTCCGTGTCTGTAAGAATAACAGAATAACATAAAGCTCGGGGCGGGGAGGCTCACATATGTCCATCAAAGTCCAACTCGCAACCTTCTCGTGGTTTGGCCTGTGAGTAGGGGAGTTTCACTCCCTCAAACTAATGGTGAGCTCTGGGTCGTCGTCGGGGAATTTACCCCTTCCCTTTGCCTTTACCTCGTCATCTTTACCTACGTCATCCCTTACGTCCCTCCCTTCGTCTCGATTAGCCAAGTTGCATAAATATGAGACGTAAAGCAATATCCAATCAATCTCTCTCTCCACTAGCAGCTTCTGCAAGTTGCCGCTTGACCACAACAACGAACTGTAGTACAGTTAGCTTTAAAGCAGCAAACTTCTCGTACTTGCTTTTGATCGCCGTTTTGAGATCTGCTTCTATCTGAAAGTAATTATTTAAATGTCATAATGTTTATCTACTTACTAGTAAGTTGTGGCCTACATTTGTTGAGCGTAGAATTAATTTGGAACTTGTTTTCTTACAATTTTACGTAAGATTAAAAAAAAATATATTCAGTATTCTCATTAGATCGATACCTTTACATGAAGGATGAAACTCTCTTGTGACTGAACAAATGAGTGTTTCCACTGCTTAGCATTCATTGGGCTGCAAC
>JAMZAV010014771.1:0-13832 GCA_024449915.1 Sweltsa coloradensis | reverse complement strand
GGGATCTGCAACCACATTGGCGGGCTATTAAATTAGACTTATTCTCCGGATTCTACCAAGTACGCATATCAGATCGCACACAACATTTTCACGGGCTGCATTACCGGAATGAGCAATATTGTTTCACACGTCTCCCAATGGGGCACGCACTGGCCCCATACATCATGCAGAGGGTGAGTACCATACTAATTTCAACTATTTGTGAACGACTCCACATACATGGTATAGTCTATTTAGACGACTGGTTGCTGGCCGGAGAGGACCCATTGCTGTTAGCGAGAGCCTTCCATTGGCTTCAACTAATGGGATGTACCTTCAGCAACAAAAGTATAACCACCCCGCAAAATAAGTTAGGTTACTTGGGACTCACGCTCGATATTCCGGAGGGTACTATAAGTGCAACACTTGGCAGCCTCACGAAACTGAGGGAATGGTGTCGACATGTCACTAGAGGATCAGACAAGGACATCGAGAGGATTGTGGGGTACGTTACATGGCTATCTTACAACCTCAGATGGCCTTTCTTCCTGGCCAATAACCTTAGGCGACGACATGCCGAATATTTAGAAGAATTTCTTCAAAATGCACAACCTGAGGCCCCAAGACCGATGAGGGACCAACCGGCAAGAATACTCTTGTACACAGATGCAACACCTACGTCCATGGCGGCAGTGAACGTCACACATAGAACAGCATGGGCACAGGGTTTCGATTCGGTAGCAGAAATCTCATATGCGGAGGGCATTGCGGGCATGTTAGGCCTGAAATGGGTATTTGATCAAGTAGACATGCCTTGTCACGCAACCCTCCGCATGGACAACACAGCGGCAGTCTACACGTCCACGGGGTAGGGAAAGTACTACTACATTCCGTCAAAGTTTGTGTTACCACGGCACTTTGCCGTTATACTTATAGTGCCACCATCGGAGCTGGCGTCGCCCGTCAAACCCGGCCCGGTTACGAGGGCGCAGGCTCGACTAAGTGATAGTGCAAACGCCAACGTGAGTGCCAGTGATAGTGCGGACTCCACTTTCAACAGCACCAGTACAACAATAGCGTCAACATCACCCCAGGTGCGCACTTTAGACCAGGTACTGTTGAGCAGCGGCAGTGAAAACTCACAATTTCATCCGTCTCCAATCGCCCATAGCCAAAACGCAGTTGTCCAACCGGAGCTGCAATCGCCGGGTACGCCGCTCGCTCTCCAGTCGGACGTAGTGCGGACATCCTTACAGATCCGCACACCCTGCAACAGTCCACAGTGCAGACGTCCCCCAAACAGGGCGACTACCCTGTCAATCGGCTCAACAGAAGAACGATTCCCGTCATCAGGACGTACATCTGGTCAATCGTCAGGGCTCGATAACACACTCACATCGGCCAGCCTAGCCACAACAGTCTCGGTACCACGATCACCTAGAACACCATCTCCAGACGAATGGTCTTTCTCGCCAAACACTAAAAGACTGCGACTACCAACTACACCTCTGTCAGGATTTCTCACAGGGACCATCCCCAGGGTCAGAGACTACCTGTTCCCGGATCATCAAAAAGAACCGGACAACAACGACGACGCTCCAAGTCCAGATAAAACATCTGACTCCTCATCTGATTCGGGTTCGTCGGACATCGAGAACGATATGCCTCCACGACTCGACCCGGCCTTCCTGGACGAAGAGACACGAGATGCTCTACGTGTCGTCCTCCAAAGCCAGGCCAAACAGGTACAGGAGGTGCCTCACGTCGAGTATACACCAGTACCAGAAGACTGGACGTTTCCATCGCTTCGTCCAACGCTCAACGTCCCACAACTGACCTTTCCGGAAGCAAAGACGAAGGCATTGTTCGCTAGGTTACAGGCAGCCTATGCGTTGATGCCTCCCCAGGGACGGGACTATCACGATGTAACATCGATTTTGTTCCTAGCAAGTCTCTGGGACGTATTGGACGCCTCCACAAGGGCGTACGTAACACACCGCAGCGCTCTGCTGCTAGCGGCAATTACACAGGGCTGGACTATAGCCTTGCATGCATTTGGTGCCGCGAATACCTCGGCCACAGGGGCGTTCATGCCGCCTGGCTATGTACCACCGCCTCGCCCGCTGTACCAACGGTCGAACTACCAGGGATCTACAAGGACCGCGACTGCCGCAGGAGGCAGAGGAACGACGCGGAGAACGTCACGAGGGATGCCAAAGAAGTAACTCCTCGACCTCGAGTCTCCAACTTGCGCGTGGAACCTCAGAGATCTCGCCTTCATACTTAAATACTTCATTAATATTATTGACCATGTATCTGTATTCTATTTTTGTATGATGTATTCTCCAAATAAAGGGTAATTAAAGGTGCTGAAATCAGGCGCCACTTTCCCTGCCTCGTGGTCGTTCCGACTGTACCCCGGTCCACACACACTCGGCACTATATAAGTGGCGAGGGTGTGGGGAACGGGATCAGTCATCTACCCCGTGGACGTAGTTGACTGATCCCGTTCCCCACACCCTCGCCACTTATATAGTGCCGAGTGTGTGTGGACCGGGGTACAGTCGGAACGACCACGAGGCAGGGAAAGTGGCGCCTGATTTCAGCACCTTTAATTACCCTTTATTTGGAGAATACATCATACAAAAATAGAATACAGATACATGGTCAATAATATTAATGAAGTATTTAAGTATGAAGGCGAGATCTCTGAGGTTCCACGCGCAAGTTGGAGACTCGAGGTCGAGGAGTTACTTCTTTGGCATCCCTCGTGACGTTCTCCGCGTCGTTCCTCTGCCTCCTGCGGCAGTCGCGGTCCTTGTAGATCCCTGGTAGTTCGACCGTTGGTACAGCGGGCGAGGCGGTGGTACATAGCCAGGCGGCATGAACGCCCCTGTGGCCGAGGTATTCGCGGCACCAAATGCATGCAAGGCTATAGTCCAGCCCTGTGTAATTGCCGCTAGCAGCAGAGCGCTGCGGTGTGTTACGTACGCCCTTGTGGAGGCGTCCAATACGTCCCAGAGACTTGCTAGGAACAAAATCGATGTTACATCGTGATAGTCCCTTCCGTGGGGAGGCATCAACGCATAGGCTGCCTGTAACCTAGCGAACAATGCCTTCGTCTTTGCTTCCGGAAAGGTCAGTTGTGGGACGTTGAGCGTTGGACGAAGCGATGGAAACGTCCAGTCTTCTGGTACTGGTGTATACTCGACGTGAGGCACCTCCTGTACCTGTTTGGCCTGGCTTTGGAGGACGACACGTAGAGCATCTCGTGTCTCTTCGTCCAGGAAGGCCGGGTCGAGTCGTGGAGGCATATCGTTCTCGATGTCCGACGAACCCGAATCAGATGAGGAGTCAGATGTTTTATCTGGACTTGGAGCGTCGTCGTTGTTGTCCGGTTCTTTTTGATGATCCGGGAACAGGTAGTCTCTGACCCTGGGGATGGTCCCTGTGAGAAATCCTGACAGAGGTGTAGTTGGTAGTCGCAGTCTTTTAGTGTTTGGCGAGAAAGACCATTCGTCTGGAGATGGTGTTCTAGGTGATCGTGGTACCGAGACTGTTGTGGCTAGGCTGGCCGATGTGAGTGTGTTATCGAGCCCTGACGATTGACCAGATGTACGTCCTGATGACGGGAATCGTTCTTCTGTTGAGCCGATTGACAGGGTAGTCGCCCTGTTTGGGGGACGTCTGCACTGTGGACTGTTGCAGGGTGTGCGGATCTGTAAGGATGTCCGCACTACGTCCGACTGGAGAGCGAGCGGCGTACCCGGCGATTGCAGCTCCGGTTGGACAACTGCGTTTTGGCTATGGGCGATTGGAGACGGATGAAATTGTGAGTTTTCACTGCCGCTGCTCAACAGTACCTGGTCTAAAGTGCGCACCTGGGGTGATGTTGACGCTATTGTTGTACTGGTGCTGTTGAAAGTGGAGTCCGCACTATCACTGGCACTCACGTTGGCGTTTGCACTATCACTTAGTCGAGCCTGCGCCCTCGTAACCGGGCCGGGTTTGACGGGCGACGCCAGCTCCGATGGTGGCACTATAAGTATAACGGCAAAGTGCCGTGGTAACACAAACTTTGACGGAATGTAGTAGTACTTTCCCTACAAAGTACTACTACATTCCGTCAAAGTTTGTGTTACCACGGCACTTTGCCGTTATACTTATAGTGCCACCATCGGAGCTGGCGTCGCCCGTCAAACCCGGCCCGGTTACGAGGGCGCAGGCTCGACTAAGTGATAGTGCAAACGCCAACGTGAGTGCCAGTGATAGTGCGGACTCCACTTTCAACAGCACCAGTACAACAATAGCGTCAACATCACCCCAGGTGCGCACTTTAGACCAGGTACTGTTGAGCAGCGGCAGTGAAAACTCACAATTTCATCCGTCTCCAATCACCCATAGCCAAAACGCAGTTGTCCAACCGGAGCTGCAATCGCCGGGTACGCCGCTCGCTCTCCAGTCGGACGTAGTGCGGACATCCTTACAGATCCGCACACCCTGCAACAGTCCACAGTGCAGACGTCCCCCAAACAGGGCGACTACCCTGTCAATCGGCTCAACAGAAGAACGATTCCCGTCATCAGGACGTACATCTGGTCAATCGTCAGGGCTCGATAACACACTCACATCGGCCAGCCTAGCCACAACAGTCTCGGTACCACGATCACCTAGAACACCATCTCCAGACGAATGGTCTTTCTCGCCAAACACTAAAAGACTGCGACTACCAACTACACCTCTGTCAGGATTTCTCACAGGGACCATCCCCAGGGTCAGAGACTACCTGTTCCCGGATCATCAAAAAGAACCGGACAACAACGACGACGCTCCAAGTCCAGATAAAACATCTGACTCCTCATCTGATTCGGGTTCGTCGGACATCGAGAACGATATGCCTCCACGACTCGACCCGGCCTTCCTGGACGAAGAGACACGAGATGCTCTACGTGTCGTCCTCCAAAGCCAGGCCAAACAGGTACAGGAGGTGCCTCACGTCGAGTATAACCAGTACCAGAAGACTGGACGTTTCCATCGCTTCGTCCAACGCTCAACGTCCCACAACTGACCTTTCCGGAAGCAAAGACGAAGGCATTGTTCGCTAGGTTACAGGCAGCCTATGCGTTGATGCCTCCCCAGGGACGGGACTATCACGATGTAACATCGATTTTGTTCCTAGCAAGTCTCTGGGACGTATTGGACGCCTCCACAAGGGCGTACGTAACACACCGCAGCGCTCTGCTGCTAGCGGCAATTACACAGGGCTGGACTATAGCCTTGCATGCATTTGGTGCCGCGAATACCTCGGCCACAGGGGCGTTCATGCCGCCTGGCTATGTACCACCGCCTCGCCCGCTGTACCAACGGTCGAACTACCAGGGATCTACAAGGACCGCGACTGCCGCAGGAGGCAGAGGAACGACGCGGAGAACGTCACGAGGGATGCCAAAGAAGTAACTCCTCGACCTCGAGTCTCCAACTTGCGCGTGGAACCTCAGAGATCTCGCCTTCATACTTAAATACTTCATTAATATTATTGACCATGTATCTGTATTCTATTTTTGTATGATGTATTCTCCAAATAAAGGGTAATTAAAGGTGCTGAAATCAGGCGCCACTTTCCCTGCCTCGTGGTCGTTCCGACTGTACCCCGGTCCACACACACTCGGCACTATATAAGTGGCGAGGGTGTGGGCGAGACGTAGATACATCCCGTTCCCACACCCTCGCCACTTATATAGTGCCGAGTGTGTGTGGACCGGGGTACAGTCGGAACGACCACGAGGCAGGGAAAGTGGCGCCTGATTTCAGCACCTTTAATTACCCTTTATTTGGAGAATACATCATACAAAAATAGAATACAGATACATGGTCAATAATATTAATGAAGTATTTAAGTATGAAGGCGAGATCTCTGAGGTTCCACGCGCAAGTTGGAGACTCGAGGTCGAGGAGTTACTTCTTTGGCATCCCTCGTGACGTTCTCCGCGTCGTTCCTCTGCCTCCTGCGGCAGTCGCGGTCCTTGTAGATCCCTGGTAGTTCGACCGTTGGTACAGCGGGCGAGGCGGTGGTACATAGCCAGGCGGCATGAACGCCCCTGTGGCCGAGGTATTCGCGGCACCAAATGCATGCAAGGCTATAGTCCAGCCCTGTGTAATTGCCGCTAGCAGCAGAGCGCTGCGGTGTGTTACGTACGCCCTTGTGGAGGCGTCCAATACGTCCCAGAGACTTGCTAGGAACAAAATCGATGTTACATCGTGATAGTCCCGTCCCTGGGGAGGCATCAACGCATAGGCTGCCTGTAACCTAGCGAACAATGCCTTCGTCTTTGCTTCCGGAAAGGTCAGTTGTGGGACGTTGAGCGTTGGACGAAGCGATGGAAACGTCCAGTCTTCTGGTACTGGTGTATACTCGACGTGAGGCACCTCCTGTACCTGTTTGGCCTGGCTTTGGAGGACGACACGTAGAGCATCTCGTGTCTCTTCGTCCAGGAAGGCCGGGTCGAGTCGTGGAGGCATATCGTTCTCGATGTCCGACGAACCCGAATCAGATGAGGAGTCAGATGTTTTATCTGGACTTGGAGCGTCGTCGTTGTTGTCCGGTTCTTTTTGATGATCCGGGAACAGGTAGTCTCTGACCCTGGGGATGGTCCCTGTGAGAAATCCTGACAGAGGTGTAGTTGGTAGTCGCAGTCTTTTAGTGTTTGGCGAGAAAGACCATTCGTCTGGAGATGGTGTTCTAGGTGATCGTGGTACCGAGACTGTTGTGGCTAGGCTGGCCGATGTGAGTGTGTTATCGAGCCCTGACGATTGACCAGATGTACGTCCTGATGACGGGAATCGTTCTTCTGTTGAGCCGATTGACAGGGTAGTCGCCCTGTTTGGGGGACGTCTGCACTGTGGACTGTTGCAGGGTGTGCGGATCTGTAAGGATGTCCGCACTACGTCCGACTGGAGAGCGAGCGGCGTACCCGGCGATTGCAGCTCCGGTTGGACAACTGCGTTTTGGCTATGGGCGATTGGAGACGGATGAAATTGTGAGTTTTCACTGCCGCTGCTCAACAGTACCTGGTCTAAAGTGCGCACCTGGGGTGATGTTGACGCTATTGTTGTACTGGTGCTGTTGAAAGTGGAGTCCGCACTATCACTGGCACTCACGTTGGCGTTTGCACTATCACTTAGTCGAGCCTGCGCCCTCGTAACCGGGCCGGGTTTGACGGGCGACGCCAGCTCCGATGGTGGCACTATAAGTATAACGGCAAAGTGCCGTGGTAACACAAACTTTGACGGAATGTAGTAGTACTTTCCCTACCCCGTGGACGTAGATGACACACCAGGCTCCATATATAACCGGGTGTGTGGGGGAAGTCGCCAGTCCAACGCAGAGCTCCGACGGGGAGGGAACCCCTACTACTACACCGCTTAAAGTCGTTTGTGAGTGTTTAGTGTTTTTTAAGTGAAGTGAGTGTCAAAGTCGGAGATGGCACGCAACCGTCCTCGACACAGGCGCCGTGACCTCCGTCAGCGCCTGGCCAGCAACTTACCTGCCGGGACTCATGACCTGGCGCTGGCGGAGCTCACGGCACGAACGCCAGAGCTCCATTTTTTGGACTCTTCGGTGGATCACGAAGAAGAGGTGGAACTAGACTCATCCATCGACTCCCTGGGAAGCTGGGAGGATTTGGGCCTAGATGACCCAGAGGACGACCCGAGTTACTATGATGAATTACTCGAAGACTTTGACGAATTATGTCAGTATTACAATGAAGCAGACAATATTCAAGAAGTTATAGAACAAATGGTGGATTTCCAAAAGTTCTCTATCAGGACGGGGGACGTCACCACGTATGTCGACATCCCGGAAGCCCCGGGAATCCGCCACGTGATGCGAGACAGGTCAGGGTGGGACCAGATCGGCACAGAAGAAGAAGAGGCAGGTGAATTCCTGGAAAGCGAAGATGAAGAGAATCAAGATGAACCCCCAGAAAAGGAGGACGACGATCAAGACGATCAATCAAGTGATACATCACAGCAGGACGACGCACCTTCAGGCTTTGTATTGACTAAACAATTCCCGATCGGGATGCCAGACCTCCTAACACGGGACTACATCCCTCTAAAGGACTTAGAGTACGTGTCAGTCGCAGTGGATCCACTACCACCAAGACATCTGGGCAACACGCAAGACCACGCTTGGTACGAGCGAATCACGAACATCGGAGTCGACCTCCCTCGACCCCGGGAAGCCCCAAACATATACCAGTCTACACCATCATCACCAATCATGGATACCATTGTAGAAGACCTAGTGACCAAAGGTCTGTTAGTTAAAAAGAAGTGCGTAAACGCTTTTAAGTGGTTTCTGGTTCCGAAAGCGAATAACCGAGTGCGAATAATAATGGACTACAGCCAGTGGACACCTTTTATAGTAGCCCCTAAATTCAGTTTAGCATCAGCGGCCAAGGCAGTTCGGGATCTGCAACCACATTGGCAGGCTATTAAATTAGACTTATTCTCCGGATTCTACCAAGTACGCATATCAGATCGCACACAACATTTTCACGGGCTGCATTACCGGAATGAGCAATATTGTTTCACACGTCTCCCAATGGGGCACGCACTGGCCCCATACATCATGCAGAGGGTGAGTACCATACTAATTTCAACTATTTGTGAACGACTCCACATACATGGTATAGTCTATTTAGACGACTGGTTGCTGGCCGGAGAGGACCCATTGCTGTTAGCGAGAGCCTTCCATTGGCTTCAACTAATGGGATGTACCTTCAGCAACAAAAGTATAACCACCCCGCAAAATAAGTTAGGTTACTTGGGACTCACGCTCGATATTCCGGAGGGTACTATAAGTGCAACACTTGGCAGCCTCACGAAACTGAGGGAATGGTGTCGACATGTCACTAGAGGATCAGACAAGGACATCGAGAGGATTGTGGGGTACGTTACATGGCTATCTTACAACCTCAGATGGCCTTTCTTCCTGGCCAATAACCTTAGGCGACGACATGCCGAATATTTAGAAGAATTTCTTCAAAATGCACAACCTGAGGCCCCAAGACCGATGAGGGACCAACCGGCAAGAATACTCTTGTACACAGATGCAACACCTACGTCCATGGCGGCAGTGAACGTCACACATAGAACAGCATGGGCACAGGGTTTCGATTCGGTAGCAGAAATCTCATATGCGGAGGGCATTGCGGGCATGTTAGGCCTGAAATGGGTATTTGATCAAGTAGACATGCCTTGTCACGCAACCCTCCGCATGGACAACACAGCGGCAGTCTACGGCCTACGAAAAGGCACAGGCAAACTATTCGAGGATGCAGCGGCCAGACACATATACTGGGACATCTTTCGAACGTACCCAGACTGCACATTCAACACAGAGTGGATCCCAACGTCCAGAAACCTGGCCGACAGGCCGTCCAGGAACGTCTGGAGAACCATCCACGACGCCCAAGGAAGATTTGAACAGGACGACAGCAGCGATGTCGAACTAGCCTTAATATAAATGTACTGATGACCCCTTCAGGGATGTAAACTTGAAAAACCCAATGTACGATTTAATAAATAAATTATAAAGAGGCCGAAACTAGGCCCCGGTTCTCTCCTCGCCTGGGTCCTGCGGACAGTGCCTATTCTCACACACCAGGCTCCATATATAACCGGGTGTGTGGGGGAAGTCGCCAGTCCAACGCAGAGCTCCGACGGGGAGGGAAACAACTTAAACTTCTTAAAGTTATGCTCAGGAAACCAAGACGATATTCCACCTGTAAAGTTTTTCAAGACTCGCAAATATTATCAATTCGGAAATTATATTTTAAAACAGTCTAAATATTTATTAAAAAGCACAAATCGATATTCCCCTCAATAAACCACAACCACAATACTATCAATAATATTAACAAAACGTTATCCCTACCACATGTACGACAACGGATACTGCAAAAGTACATAATATATCTTGGACCCAAAATCTACAACACAATCCCGGTAACAATAAAACAGTGTGCTAATATTCACGCATTCAAAAAAGCACTTCATAGATGGCTATTAAATACATTCGAAAATGTGATTGAGGACATAATAGAAATCAAAATTATAAACAAAAAATACAAATTATGAGTTAGACTCTTTTCTTTGCTTGTCTTCGTTTAGTTTAATTTAAATTTATTTTTTAAAAAACATGTTTATTCTCCATTTATTATCTACCTCTTACCAAATCAAAAGTTATGATATTGTTAGGTTTCTGAACTTAAATTATAAACATAACATACTGTAGCTTTATTAAGAAAGAAAATAGAATTTTAGATTATATAAATATTTGAACAGTATAACTAGTAGAAGTAGTTTAGTTTTAGATTAAGTAATAATTTAGGATTGTAATTCATAGTAATTGTTATTAGTTTTATTGTGCTCAAAGATGAATGACAGAAGCCATGCACAAGTACCTTGTATTAATGTGGCTTCAGTCATTCAATCAGGAAATTGTATCTATTAGTTCTGTACTTGAGCCTGAATAAATTGAAATTGAAATAAATTGAAATTGAATTGTTAAAATGGTATGTTCTCTATGAAATATTATATTAGGCTTAACTAACTATTCCTTATTGCTTAACAGAATATTTAATTATATTATAAAAATAAGATGGCAACCAATAGTTTAATACTAAGTAAGAAATAATTATTGTTATATTCAATTTAAATAGATTATCTCAATTTAATATAAGGGCATCAAGTAGGAGTGTATCATAACATGTAACTTTATTAAAATGTATGTACTAATGTATGTAATGTATGTACTAAATGTATGTACTAATAAATAAATAAATAAATAAATAAATAAATAAATAAATAAATAAATAAATAAATAAAGGGGCCCGACAATTAGACGCAGTCATTTCGATGAATGGAATGATACAGAGTTTTTCGTTTGTTTTCGTCTAACGAAACCAACAGTTTTGAGGCTTTTGCCTGTTTGAACCAAGCCTGCAAACTAGCACGAATAGGTAAGTTAATGTCCTCGACCACAAACAATAATGTAATGCAAACTAAAGAGTTCGGCGTACACACTGAATAGTTCGCTCCGTAGCAGGTAGCAAGAGCGAGGACCGTGCCCAGCACTGACGTCAAAACTATTTTGCGCGAGTTAAAAAGAAAGCCCCATACGACCCACACCACCCTCAATAGGCATTTTTTGCAAATACATTCTTTTCATTAACAATCTTAAGAATTATTTAAAAGACACTTGTTGGAAACTCGGACAATGTCTTTAATAATAAAATGATTTTGCGTATTGTGTACACAAACATACAATGTTTACGAAACAAAGTCGATGAACTCGAGTTGTACTTACTATCACAACCGTGTGAAACAGTCTGCCTATCCGAGCATTGGTTAAAAGAAGAACAGGTCTCTAGTATACATTTACAAGGCTTCAATTCAATCAGCTATTTCTGTAGGGAAAAATATAAAAACGGAGGAACTATTATCTATGCAAAAGAAGGTACCCAAGCTAAAAAAATACACTGCTTCGATAAGTTGTGTAGTGAAAAGGAGTTGGAATGCAAAATCGTCCCTAATCGTTCATCAAAATGTTTTCAAGAGATAGTAGAACAACAGACCAACTGCGAGTGCGAGACGCGAGGCGACGCTGCGAGTCGAGGTGGCAGTCAAAAGGTGCGGGGCGGCGAGGTCATATCGATGCTGCACGTTAAGTGCGTTGAAGCTTTTCAAAATCGCGTTGATGACGGTACCACATCAGCTCTGAGAAGTGTAATTCATTGGTTGTGAGTGATATTTCTGTATGCGTGACGTTATTCATTTATTTTCAGTCCACTGACATATGCATAGCATAAATATGGGACAAATACAAATTACAAATAATAACTAAAATATAAATACAATAAACACCTATTATTATTTCTGCCTGCTGAAGAAAAATACCATTTTGTTTGTGATTGATTGATTGGATATTGCTTAACGTCTCATATTTATGCAACTTGGCTAATCGAGACGAAGGGAGGGACGTAAGGGATGACGCGGGGGGACAAGGGGTGGACAGGCCTGTGCTGGTCAGAACCAGCCACAAGCATATGGGGAGGGCAGGGGTTCCCCCACGTCGTGGTCGTTTCCGTCTGTGTCATCATCCGTCCGTGTTGTCTTTGTCGTCGCCGTCGGGGAGGTAGTCAAAGGGAAGGGGTTCCCCGACGACGACCCAGAGCTCGCCATTAGTTTCAGGGAGTGAAACTCCCCTATTCACGGGCCAAACCGCGAGAAGGTGTCGAGTTGGAATTTGAAGGCCCTTTTATCTGACCAATGCCCAGCACTAGATAAAAGGTGCAGGAATTGCAAAAAGGTAGGGCATCTTGCTTCCGTGTGTATGTCTAGTGAGAACCCCACCTTACTTCGCCAGGTGGAAGAGATTACTGACACCACTGACGATGAAAATGATTTTGCATTTGGCGTTCAGGACCAGGTTTGGGGTGTAGGCCTAAATGCATCTCACCCTGCAATGCTACCTATCAATGTGGGTGGGATTGAGGTTAACCTTTTAGTCGATTCTGGTGCATCTTGCAACATTCTAGATGCAGCAACATGGACGGTATGCAAGCAGAGAGGAATCAAGGGCATTTGCGTGAAGAGCTCCAGGTCACTCTTGTTTGTAAATATATGTGCACCTCGTCTCGAGCAGCTTCCTACAACCTTTAAGGTAAGCTGTTTGTCTCCTCTCGCCTTTCCCCAACCACAAACACAGATAACTGCTTTAAAATGAGTGTGTATAGTTCAGATTTCTTAAAATCTCGTTGGCTCATCAGCAAATAATTTTTAAAAACTAACTTTTTAATGGGACCAAATACAAACAAAAAATGCGGGGATTCTAATTAGAAAGTATTTCGAATTTCGTAACCATGCTCATGTATTATGCGCGGACGAGTGGGTGCCGGGCTGTCTTCTGCTCTCGGCTAAGGAGATAGCGCATTCAAGCGCAGACTACCATCAGGACATGACGGCTGTTCTATTTGAACAATGGTTCAATGATCAATTGTTAAAAAATTTACCTGCTGACGAAAAATGTACAATTGTGTTAGATAACGCAAGTTATCACTCCAAACTATCAGTTAGGCCTCCCACCACAAACACAAAAAAGGCAGAGAAATATTGAAGTTTATGGAAGACAATAATATTAAAGTTCCCTTTCCGATCCCGACCAGACCTGTATTGTTACAGTTGGTAAGGGCGGTAAATATACCCCGATAATACGTGATCGACGAGTTGGCCGCCACACATGGCCCAGGTTGCCCCTGTACTATTGTGTTTTTAACCCGATAAGACAATTTGGAGCAACTTAAAACGGGGAGTAAGGCGCAACAATAAGTCACCTGGTCGTAACGCGGAAGTAGTCGATGGATTTCGGCGAGAAGAGAAAAAAATCGATCGTGAACTGTGGAGTAAATGTGTTCAGCAAACGTTAAAAGTCGAAAGCAAATTCGCTGATTAAGATAATTGGAATGATGACAATGTAATTTGATGTTATGTTATGATGTTGTGTATTCAAATATACCCGCCTGTAGGCCTAAGCAGGCAGTGGGGGACAGCCTGCGTTGGAGGCAGGGGACGCGAGGCCTAGGCGGTGGTGCAAAAGCTGAAGCCCCGCCAGTGTGCCTAGCTGTGCCGATCAGGATGTCTGACATGTACTAATATAACTATGAATATCAATAAAGATCTCATACACTAAAACTGACGACGAGGATTTTAACCCACATCATGCCCAAGTCAGGTACAGCAGAACGAACCCTAGACATATCACACGTAAAACGCGGGGCGAGGCT
>JAMZAV010014770.1:0-14198 GCA_024449915.1 Sweltsa coloradensis | reverse complement strand
GGGGGGGGTGGTCAACAGGCCAGTGACACCACCGACTGAGCCCCCCACTAGGCCTCCATACGAACCACCAATTGCACCTGCAGCTGCCACGTTCTTCGTTATCTGCCATAATCGCTCCTAAAAAGAAATTCATATTTTTAAGTTGACATAAACATAAAAGAAGCATTCACTTCATTGAATAAGCCATAATTATTCATCGTCATGCAAAATCAATATGTATTAAAAGAGATTAACATAAAAACTGAGAAATGTTATGTTATGGGGGCACTAAGAATAACAATAATAACTAAATAAGAAGCGTCAAACTTTTTACCTTATGTATTTATGAAACTCACCAGTGAACTAAACATTAGATTTTCCCAGAAATCCATTTTACAAAAATTCTATTGGGGTGTAATTGAATGCACCACCATAAATTCTATTATTATTATTATTATTATTATTATTATTATTATTATTATTATTATTATTATTATTATTATTATTATTATTATTATTATTATTATTATTATTATTTTATTGGATGTATTTCATACAAATCGGTTAAAACCGGAGGCAAACATTTTTGAAACGGATTTTAGTCAAGTACTTCCATGTGTACCTATTACAATACATTATTACTTTTGTCTTAATCTAACTAAAAAAAGTCATTCATAAATTGTAATTTTGTTTGTAGATGATGTTTTCTTTCTGCTGTTACGGTCGTGGCCCGATTTCTCGTCGCCATCCTAGCTTTTTGCTCTTCGGACTATGGGAAACCACGAAAAACCATGTCAGGATGGAAGCTGTCTCGGAATCTCGAAGTATCATTCTTAGTTTAGAAATTTACGAACTATTCTACACGTGTTGAGTATTATGCCTTTTGAGTCTCGATGTATACATTGGGGGTTGGGAAGATCTAGTTGTTTAATGTTTTCCATGTAGCTTCTTCGGTATGCTGCCGTTGGCTGATATAATGCATGGGATTGTATTTCCCCTTTTTCTGTTTCCACATCTTCTTGATCTCAATTGCAAGTTCACTATACTTGTCAATTTTTTTCTTCCACGTGGTCTCGACGTTATGGCACATTGGGATAGCAACGTCGATAAGGGTAGTTTTTGTTTCTTCTTGTCAATTATTATTAAATCCGGTCTGTTGTGATGTATCGTTTGGTCTGTTATAACGGGTGCGGTCGTAATAAAATTTTGTAATCTTTACTATCTAGTACTTTCTCTGGTTTGTATTTGTAGTAAGGTGTGTGTGTGTCAATGAAGTTGTACTTGATTGCTAGTTTTTGATGAATAATGTTAAGCTACTTGGTTATGTCTGTAGAGGTAATCTGTTTGACATAGTGACTTGCACCCGGATATGATGTGTTCGATTGTTTCACCTTTGCACTACATTTTCTACATTGACGTTTACTGTCGCATCTTGTTTTATGTATTTTTTATAATTGTTCGTCGCAATCACTCTGTCTTGAAAGCCTCATAAAAACCTTCTGTTTCTCCAAATAGTTCCCGTTGTTTAACCCCTATTTGATGCTTTAATATCTACGTGACCTTTGTGTAGTTCATCATAATGTCTCTTGTGTAGGGTCTTTTCTGAGAGACGTAACTCTTTTGAACCCGTCATTTTATGAGTTTCCCTTGAAGATTGACATTTTCTTTTTGCTAGATTGAGTGGATTTAATGATTTGTCAGCTAGCACCACAGCCCTATGCAGTGTGGATTGGTTTCTCTTTGTAAAAAAGTATTTTCGTAAAATGGGCTATTTGTTTATAAATAAGTTGTTCAGATCAATTAGGCCCCGTCCTCCTTTTTCTCTTGGAAGTGTCAAATCTCTCTATTGCTGATTTAGGATGATGTATTCTGTGTTGGTAAGTGTAGTAAAGAGTTTAATATTTCCAACGCGTGGATGTCGGTCTGCGTCCATTTAATGATTCCGAATGAATATGTCAGTACTGGTACAGGGATATGTATTTATTGCTGTGATCTTGTTTTTACCGTTTAGTTGCGTCTTGAGGATAGACTTTAGTCGTTTCTTGTATGTATCTATTAATTTTGCTTTCCCTAACTTTATGTTCAATTCTGGCAGCTTGTGAGAATCCTAAAAATTTGTATACATCGTTATCGTCCATTATTCCAAACCTATTTTCCCTAAACTACTGGAACTCTTTGCTTGTGTAACCTTACCCTTTTCGGTATGTAGCGTCTTACATTTGTCTTCTCCTAACTCCATGCAGATATCTTTACTAAATTCTAATGTTGTATTGACTAGACTGTTTAGTTGAGCAAAATTTGATGCATACAACTTTAGGTCATCCATGTAGAATAGGTGGGAAATTGTGGACATACCACATTATTGTCCTTAATTTTAAATCCGTATGTCGAAATTTGTTAAGCATATGTGACAGTGGGTTTAATGACAGACAAAACCATAATGCACTTAAGAGTTTACCTTTGGAAATGCCACGTTTAATTTGTATTGGATCTGTAGTTATCTGCTGGTTTTTCATATTTAGTTTTAGTGTTGTTTTTCCATGTTCCATTACTGTCTTCAAAAAGTTTACAATTACGGTTGATTTTATATATTTGTAAAATCTGAATAAGCCAATGTGTGTGGTGTTGAGTCAAAGGCTTTCTTGTATTTAATGTAGTTTACGTGAATATTCCTTTTCTTATTGTGTGCCTGATTCATTACAGTAGAGTCAATAATAAGTTGTTCTTTACATCCCCGTGAGTTCTTACAGCATCCTTTTTGTTCCTCGGCCATGATATTGTGTTTTTTCCCCAATGATTATTACTTTATTTGTTATGCATGAAGTCAATATTTTATATATAGTTGGTAGACATGTAAATTTGGGCCCATATTTACTTGGGTTTTTCGTGTCATTATCCTTCGGTTTGAGAAAGGTTACTCCTTTTAGTAAAGAATTCGGGTATTTCTTTAACTCCATTTATAAACTCGTTGAGACATTTTCTAATTTGATTTTGAGTAGTTTTAAATTTCTTATACCAAAAAATTTTTGAATTTTATCATTCCCTTTGGGGGCTTTCCAGTATGTGTAGAATGATTGTCGACTTTAATTCATCAATTTTTATTATTTTATTATTATTATTTTTTATTATTTTTTATTTTTAAATTTATTATTATTATTTTTAAATTTTTATTATTATTATTTTTATTATTTTTTATTATTTTTTTAAGCAAACCACTGTTGTATGTACAATTAAGCTTTTGGGCCACATACACAATTAAAAACATAAAAAAAAAAAAAAAAATTTTATAAAAAAAAATGGGGTTTAAAAAATTTAAAATGTTTTCAAAATAGATCTATAAGTTTTTGTCATAGCAGGGGTTTTCCTCTAAATTTGCAAATTGTATTTTTATTTTTTGAAAAAGACACAAAACTGTAAAATCGGCATCTTATAAAACATTATTTTATACCCCCTTTTTTTCGCATTAACGACAAAAGGAAAAATTTTGGGAAAAACTTCATTTCATGTTTGGCCAGTAACATGAACGGGATTTGTTTGGGGTTTTGGGAACAAAGTTTAAAAAGATATTTTTTTTTAGGTATTCAAACCCAAAAAATTTAAAATTTTTTAAAAATTGGAAAGTTTAGAAATTCTAACTTTAAAAATCATTGGAAAAAAAAAAAAAGGAAAAAAAAAAAAAAAAAAAACCCAAAAGCAAAAGGGAAAAAAAAAGGAAAAAAACACGGAAACCCTTTTGGGAATTAAATTTCCCTTGTGATTTTAAAAAGCCAGTTTCCCTGATCAAAGGAAAAATTGTAAAAATTAAAAAATTTAAAATTGAACACAAGATTTTGAATCAAAGAGAAAAAATTTAAAAAATTTTTACTTTTTATTTGTTTTGTTTTTGGGGGTCTGTGTGTTTGTGTAATTTTTAAATTTCCCTTCAAAATTTTCTTTTTAAATATTTTTGTTTTTCTTTTTGTTCTTTCCCTTACGTTTTGGGGGTTATGATATAATTTTATGTATTTTAAATTATATTTTTCTCCCTAGATTTTTTGGGTTTCCCGGGCCCACTGATGGAGCTTGCAATTGCTTTTGGGTGTCCGGGAAATTTTGGCGGGTGATCATAAAGTTTTTGAAATAAAAAACAATTTTAAAAAAATTGTATATCGATATTTATATTTAAGTCAAGTTTTTTTTTGGCCCAAAAAGGGTTTATCAACTTTTGAACACAAAAGGGGAAGTTTTAACAAAAGAATAAAGATTCGCTTTCGGGGGTTTTTTTTCCGCAAAAATTTTTTTGGATTTTTCCCTCCCTGTTTTTGCTTTTCCTGATTTTTGGCAAACCTCTTTTTTTTTTTTGAGGGGGATCGTCTAAAAAATTTCATTTTTTTTCTTCCGTTTTCTTTTTTTAATGTTTTTTTTTTTTCCCTTTTTTTTTTTTTTTTTCTTTTTTTCTTTTTTTCTTTTTTTTTTCTTTTTTTTCTTTCTTTTTTTTTTCCCTTTTTCCTTTCTTTCTTTTTCCCTTTTTTTTTTTTTTCTTTTCATTCCCCCACCCTTTTTTATATTTGATCTTTCATTAAAAGGGCATTTAATATTTTTTTATTTTTTTCCCAAAAAAATTTTTGGGGTTTTTAAAATGCATTGTTGTTGTAATGCTACTATTTCAAATATTTCCCTTAAAATAAATAAAAAAAAATAAAAAATTGTATTTAGGGGCCCCCCCCACTCATTTTATAAAACCCTTAAATTTTCAGTGGGGGTTTTTTAAATTTTAAAGCGACCAACCCAAAACCCCTGTGGGCCCCGACACAATCAAACCGATTTGATTTTTGTTTTTTCTGCATCTATGTATTTAGATTTTTTTAGTATTTTCCCTTTTCCTTTTAAAAAAATCAATTTTTTTTTTGAACAGGATTTAGCCCGGTGTCAAATTAAAATTTAAAGGAAAAAAACCTAAAAAAACCCGGCCCCTTCCCAATAAAGTCCGCGCTAAAACCCTCGACCCAACACTTTTATTTCCCCTATTGATAAAAGTTTTTTGTTTTTTGGGAAGGGGAAAAATATGAAAAAGTTTTTCCTTGCTTTGTTACCCAAAGTATTTAAATTATTTACTTTGTAGTTTTGGTTTTTCCTTTTCCCCAAACCCTTTGGTGTTCCCCTTTTGTGCATCCCAAAATTTTCCCTTCCGAAAATAAAAAAGGCCCCCTTACTTTCCCTTTTTAAAAAAAAATTTAAAATTAATCCCAAAAGTTTTTGTGTGTCAAAATTTTATTTTAAAAGTTCGAAAGGGGTGTTGTTTGGGTTTTAGGAATTTTTAAAATTTTACAAAAATTCGAGCATGAAAACATGATAGTACTTTTTTAATTAAAAAAATATAAATTAAATCCCCCAAAACCCGAGAATTAAAAATTGAATTGTTAGTTAACACAAGAATACATAAATAATAATAATTTCGTATTTAGAGTCTACCCATTCAGTTACGTAACTGATTTTCAGGGGGGGGGGGGGGGACATTAAATTTAAAGCAGACCAAGCCAAATCCAAGGCACTTTAACCACCAGAAATTCAGTAAAACACTTGCCTTGATATAGGGTTGTCGTCCTCCAGATTTTAAAGTTTCAGCAGTACTTCCTAATGCCACCACGGATATTAGAACAACTAGTATCGTTATCACCCATATGTTGGTTTGCACTCTGGTCGGTATCGCCATTTTCTGTAATGAAGAAAATAGACAATTTGATTATAAACCAGGTCGTTTCGCTAACGCTTTTCCAGTCGCATTGATGGATGAGCTTTTATGGCTGATTATCGTTGCCCTAAAAGTACAATTTCTATAAGAAATATTTCTTCGATTCCCCCTTAAAATAAAAAATATCTAAGCAGTGATTTTCAAAAGTTCCCATAAAGTTTCATCAAGATCGGAGTAACCGTTTGCCTAGTCTCGGCACAAATATCACAAAAATATCGCATTAAAAATCGTGCAAAATCAGAAATGTACAATATTCATGACAAATATTTATTTCATTGTACCCCATTACTTGGCAAAATTTAAGTTCCCGAGATTTTGAAGGTGCCCTCCCAAATTTTCCCTCAAGATCGCATAATATGGAACCGGCATATTTTGCCGTTTTCCGATAGAGGCGAAAAAAACAGACAAAAAAAACACCCAGCTAATTTTTTGAGGGGGCAGTGAAAAAATGAAGTCTGCTTCGGGTCATCCAAATTTTCGCAACGATACTGGGTGCCCTTTTAAACCCCCCCAAACCTTATTTCCCATTCCCAGACTATTCAAATACTTTGGTTAACCATGGGCGACATACCCTTTCAGAAAGATTGGGAAACAACCCGGGTTTGCCGCGGGCGTTTTGCCGGGTTTCCCCTTCCCTTTTGTACACCGAAGTTAAAGCAGCCTTCGGGCGGGGTTTGGGGTGGTTGGGTTTGGCCCGTTGCCCTGAAAATCCCGTAAAACCGCTTGGGGGAAAGAGATGGAGGGTTCGAGGAAGGGTAGTGTAACGGGGTTCGTTCTCCTCGACTCTGCCCCCGGGATCCGGGTTAGGGGGGGAACCTATAGCTGTCAAAAGGGTTTCACCGTCCTTTCGGATGGGGCGTTTTTAACCCGTTGACCCCCCATGGTACTTTTGAAAAAGGGTTATCGGGTTTTTGGGGGGGCCTTTTTTAGCAGGGGCCCGATACCCCCGGGGGGGAAAAAAACCCCCCGGTTTTCCCGCTCTAGGGATGGAATACCCCCGGTTTTAAAACCCAAACCCAGGGATGGGATACCCCCCCCGGGATCCTAGCCCCCAAGGGGTTTGAGTACCCTACCCCCGGGGTGGAATACCCCCCACCATATAAAAGTGTATTAAGAAAACAAAAAGGGGAATTTTTTCCCTTTGGGCTAATTATACCCCCCACGATATAAAGTGTATTAAAACAAAAGGGGGTTTCTTGGTCCCTAGGGCTAGGGCCCCCCCACGAAAAAACGGGCTATTTTAAAACAATAGGGGGTCCTTGGGGGCCCCCAAAGGGAAAAGGAAAAACCCCCACGAAAAAAAAGTGTATTAAAGGGGAAAAGGGGGTACTTTGGTTTCCCAGGGCAGGGAAAACCCCCCCCGAAAATAACTTTTGGGATTAAGGAAAAAAAGGGGTACTTGGTCCCTAGGGGTAGGATACCCCCCACGAAAATTTAAAGGTATTTTGACAAAAGGGGGTCTTGGTACCTAGGGCTAAAGGGGTACCCCCCCACGATATAACGGGATTAAGGCCCAAAAAGGGGTACTTGGGTCCCCTTTTGGGGGGAGGATACCCCCCACGATATAAAAGTGTTTTTTAAGACAAAAGGGGGTATTTCTCCCAAAGGGGTAGGATACCCCCCCCGATATAAAGGGGTTATTAAGACAAAAGGGGGGTACTTGGTTTCCCCAGGGCTAGGATACCCCCCCCGATATAACGTGTATTAAGGGCCCAAAAAAGGGTACTTGGTCCCCAGGGCTAGGATACCCCCCCCGATTTTAAAAGTGTATTAAAACAAAAAGGGGTATTTGGGGGCCCCCAGGGCATTTTTACCCCCCCCCGAAAATAACGTGTTTTTAAGGGCAAAAGGGGGTACTTTTTTCCCCAGGGGTTTAAAATACACCCCACGATATAAAAGTGTATTAAGACAAAAGGGGGTACTTTGGGCCCTAGGGCTAGGGGTACCCCCCCCCCGATATAAACCCGGGATTAAGACAAAAAGGGGGGACTTGGTCCCCCAGGGCTAAAGGGTACCCCCCACGATATAAAGTGTATTAAAACAAAAAAGGGGGGACTTGGTCCCTAGGGTTAAAAATACACCCCAAAGATATAAAAGTGTATTTAAAAAACAAAAGGGGGGGACTTGGGGCCCTAGGGCTTTGGATACCCCCCACGATAAAAACGTGATTGACAAAAGGTGTACTTGGTTCCCTTGGGGGGTTTAAAATACACCCCCCCGATATTTAAAGGTATTAAAAAAAAAAAAAGGGGGGTACTTGGTCCAGGGTAGGAAAACCCCCACATATAACGTGTATTTAAGGGCAAAAAGGGGGGACTTGGTCCCTAGGGCTAGGATACCCCCCAAAGACATAAAAAAGTATTTAAAGACAAAAGGGGGGAAACTTGGTCCCCCGGGGGAAGGATACCCCGGGACGATATAACTGTATAAAGGGGCAAAAGGAGGGAAATTGGTCCCTAGGGCTGGAAAAACCCCCCACGATATTCGGTAAAAAAGGACAAAAGGGGGGGACCCCCGGTCCCTAGGGGTGGAAATACCCCCACGATAAAAATTATTTTAAGGGCGAAAAGGGGGACTTGGCCCCAGTGCTTTTGGATACCCCCCCCCTTTATAAAAAAGAATTTATAACCCAAAGGGGGGGTTTTTGGTTTCCCTAAGGGGGTGGGATACCCCCCACGTTTAAAACTGTTAATAGGACGAAAGGGGGGTTTTTATCCTAGGGGTGGAAAAACCCTGACGATATAACGTGTAATAAGACGAAAGGGGGTACTTGGTCCCTAGGGATGGAATACCCCACACGATATAACGTGTTAAACGAC
This sequence comes from Sweltsa coloradensis, assembly GCA_024449915.1. Classification (NCBI taxonomy): domain Eukaryota; kingdom Metazoa; phylum Arthropoda; class Insecta; order Plecoptera; family Chloroperlidae; genus Sweltsa; species Sweltsa coloradensis. The sequence goes on along the minus strand of JAMZAV010014770.1, from coordinate 5,669 downwards.
GAAATGGTTTACTTGGGCCCTAGGGCTGAAATGCATAGAAATAAAGGTTTTTGGATGAGCGAAGCGAAGACTTCAATTTCACCGACCCCCCAAAAAATTTAGCTCGGTTGTTTTTTGTTTTGTTTTTTTTCCCCGTCTGTTTGTTCGCTCTCTACCGGGAAAACGGCATATGCGATCTTGATGAAAATTTGACACGACCTTCGTTTTCTCTGAACTTAGACTTGCTACGTTTTTGGGTACAATCGAAGAAATATTTCTCATGAATATTTGTACTTTACGATTTTTTTTTGATTTTTAGTGCGATATTTTCGTACCATTTGGGCAAATTGACCAAACGGGTGGGGCTACAACGTTCATTTTTTCACCCTGGACATTAAGGTTATAGTAAGGTATTGCTTTTTAAAGAAAAAAATTGAAAAAGTTAGCCAAAACTCGAGGGGAAATAAGCTTTTAATATACGTTTTTGACTTTTTGTGCGATATTTTTCGTGCCATTCGGGCCAATTCTGACCAAACGGGTGGGGCTACAACGTTCATTATACAAAGGACATTAAGGTTATGGTGATGTAGTACCTTTGAAATAAAATGATGAAAAGTTAGCCAGAATCCATAGAAATATAGCTTTTAATGTAAGATTTTTACGTTAAATAATAAACAAATTAACAAGAAACAATAGAAACTTGACAAACAATCACCTACAATGCGTCGGCAGAAAAACAAAGCACTTGCAAAAGTAAAGATATCCTACGCAAACTAAAAACTTTAAAAAAGCTCATCCATCAACGCGGCGGGACTTAATCGTTTTCCTAGTAATATATGACTTTTACAGGTATTTAATGTACTTGTATCTTCAATACTAAATTTTGTCATAGAGTTGATGTTGGTTTCGTTTTGTTCGTAATTCGTGTGGTAATGATGTAGTGCAGAGTATTTTTTGTGATTTGTGTTTGAATGGGGATTTTGAATTTTTAAGTTTTTTTAATTGAAATCTACGTTTTTCTTCAAATTTTTTTTGAAAAAAAAAAAATTCATAAAAGAAAATTAAAAATTAAATTTAAAAAAATACTCTCCATTTCATCATGACCACACTCTCTTTCATTAAAAAAACAAACCATCGAGTCTCATTCTTAATATTTAGTACATCAAATCTAGATCCAAGATAAATAAATGGTCTCAAAACGTGTATTCTGAGAAACTGCTAGTAGAGTTTGACAACAACTTTGTAGTTTTTAGGCATATTACAAGCATATTGAGATCACGAGCATACTAAAAATAGTTATAATATATTATTTGTATATACATGTGTCTTTGAATAGAAAAGTGATAAAATGAAGAATTTTAATAAATTTTAAAAAAAAATTTTTGAAAATTCCCAGTGGGTAGGGGATATTAGAAACCACAATCAACAAGTAACATAGAAATTTGGCAATAATCACCTACAATGCGGTACAAAAGCAATTTCTTTGGGTAACGAAATGTGTCACATTCCATTGTTAGTTAGTAAAACCAAAGCAATTATTACTTCTTTTTAAAAAATTTTTATTTGGGGAGGTAAATAACTAGTTGTAAAAACCTCGTTAACCAACAGTATGAAATTCTTTCCAAACCAGAGGTTACAGGATTTGGAGGATTTTAATTGGATGAGCGGGGCGAGCGTAGCGAGCGGAAGCGAAGACTTCAAAATTTCACTGACCCCCAAAAAATTTAAGCTCGGGGTTTTTTTTTTTTTTTTTTTGTTTTGTTTTTTTTTTTTTTTTCCGTCTGTTTGTTCGCTCGATTCCGGGCAAAACGGAAAAACGCGATCTTGATGAAAATTTGACCGGACCTTCGTTTTCTCTGAACTTAGAGGTGTATTGTTTTTTGGGGACAATCGAAGAAATATTTCTCATAAATATCGTACTTTTACGATTTTTTTCGATTTTAGTGCGATATTTTCGTGACATTTGGGCCGATTCTGACCAAACGGGTTTGGGGCTAGAACGTTCATATTTCACATGGACATTAAGATTATGGTGATGTAGTACCTTTTTAAAGAAAAAGTTTAAAAAGTTAGCTAGAATCCATAGAAATAAAGGTTTTAATATTAGTTTTTCAATTTTTAGTGCAATATTTTCGTCAAAATTTGGCCCATTCGACCAAACGGGTAGGGCTACAACTTCAGATTTCACATGGACATTAAGGTTTTTGGTGATGTAGTACCTTTTGAAGAAAAAGTTGAAAAAAAATTTGTCAGAATCTACAGAAATAAAGGTTTTAATATGAGTTTTTTGAAGTTATAATAACCAATTAACAAATAACAATAGAAACTTGACTACAATTACCTCCACAATGCATTCAAAAAGCACTTGCAAAGGAAAAGTGCAAACAAACGCACAAAACGCAAACAAAACTTACAAAAAAAACGCTCACCAATCAACGCGGCGGGACTTTAGCGTTTCTAGTATTACAAAAACGAAAAATGAAGCACTAAAATGGAAATAAAACAACAAAATTCGAAAATTAATTCCATTGCAATATCAAGACCATGAAGTTAAACTAGGAAAACGCTCAGTTGGACGCGTTGTTGAGCGAGCACCGGTACGTGCAACATGACCCGAGTACGACATTCCCATAAGGCTCACCAACAGTGTAGGCCTTACTGGTATTACATTGTACACTATAAACTTTTCCAACATCTTTGCATTGTACTAATTTACGTCATGCCTTCTAAAGGTATCTTTGTATCTTCACTTTCCTCCTTTATTTTTTAACATCCATTTTTCGAATTATGATTACCAATTAAGTCTTTAAGGTCTTGACCGATTTTGCTGAAAATTTGGAAAATAGGAGAGAATGTTGTACTTATTGACCCTGCAAAATTTCATAACGATCGGAACATTTTTATTTTTATTTTTTTTATTTTATTTTATATTTTTTATAACTAACGATCGGATTTGTTCAAAAACTATACAGCAACCCGCCTAGGTGGTATGTACATGTGTGCAAAATTTCAGGTCGATCAGAGAAACGGTGCGACCTGTATCGAAGCAGTAACAGAAAAAAAAAAAAAAAAAAAAACAGACATTCGAGCCATAAGAGTCAAGTGGAGACGCTCGCTACGCTCGCTCAATAACTAGGAAAACGCTAAAGTCCCGTCGCGTTGTTGAGCGAGCACCGGTACGTGCAATACGACCCGAGTACGACATTCCCATGTTACATACCAATAACTCTTTAAGGTCTTGACCGATTTAGCTGAAAATTTGTAGAATAAAGAGAATGTTGTTGAGAGAGCGTAGCGAGCGTCTCCACTTGACTCTTATGGCTCGAATGTCTGTTTTTTTTTTTTTTTTTTTTTTCTGTTACTGCTTCGGTACAGGTCGCACCGTTTCTCTGATCGACCTGAAATTTTGCACACATGTACATACCACCTAGGCGGGTTGCTGTATAGTTTTGTGGCAAAATCGTTCAAAAAGTTAAAAAGTTACATTAAAGTTAATCGAAAGTTTTTTTTTCAAACTAAACGGCGACAAAATCTGAGGTGGCCAAATCATTTAGAATGTCCGTCCGATCACGAATATGTTATTTTTATTTTTTCCCGATAAGTAGTGTAGGTGGAAATTACATTATAACAAAGTCCCGTTACCATGGTAACGGAAAGTCGCTCAGCTTTTTTGGCTCATGATAGCGGTCGAACGGAGGCTCGGATCGAGTTGAAATTTTCACCATCCGCAAGTTTCGTTCCCGATTGAATGCCATTAGTTTTGTGGCAAAATCATTCAAAAAGTTATAAAGTTACATTAACGTTAATCTTAAGTTTTTTTTTTAAAACTAAACGGCGACAAAAATCTGAGGTAGCCAAATCATTTAGAATGTCCGTCCGGTCACGAATATGTTAATTTTATTTTGATCCGATAAGTAGTGTAGATAGAAACTAGGAAAACGCTCAGTTGGACGCGTTGATAAGCGAGCACCGGTACGTGCAACACGGGCCCGAGTACGACATTCCCATAATGTTACATACCAATAAGTCTTTTAGGTCTTGACGGATTTAGCTGAAAATTTGTAAAATAGGAGAGAATGGATAAAATCCACCGCCATCTAGAGGACCTTGACATCATTTATTTTGGGAAAACTATTTTACTCTTGATTTCTTCTAGGTGGCAGTACATAGTGACCAGAATTCTTGTGCGACTTTTCGTTGCCATGGTAACGTTACTTTTGTTAAAATGTAATTTCTATCTACACTACTTATCGGATCAAAATAAAATTAACATATTCGTGACCGGACGGACATTCTTAATGATTTGGCTACCTCAGATTTTGTCGCCGTTTAGTTTTTAAAAAAAACTTTAGATTAACTTTAATGTAACTTTATAACTTTTTGAACGATTTTGCCACAAAATAACTAATGGCATTCAATCGGGAACGAAACTTGCGGATGGTCAAAATTTCAACTCGATCCGAGCCTCCGTTTGACCGCTATCATGAGCCAAAAAAGCTGTGCGACTTTCCGTTGCCATGGTAACGGGACTTTTCATAATGTAATTTCCATCTACACTTCTTATCGGATCAAATAAAAAATAACATATTCGTGATCGGACGGACATTCTTAATGATTTGGCCACCTCAGATTTGTCGCCATTAAGTTTTGAAAAAAAAAACTTTCGATTAACTTTAATGTAACTTTTAACTTTTTGAACGATTTTGCCACAAAACTATACAGCAACCCGCCTAGGTGGTATGTACATGTGTGCAAAATTTCAGGTCGATCAGGAAGAAACGGTGCGACCTGTATCGAAGCAGTAACAGAAAAAAAAAAAAAAAAAAAAAAAACAGACATTCGAGCCATAAGAGTCAAGTGGAGACGCTCGCTTCGCTCGCTCAATACATTTTAACAAAAGTAACGTTACCATGGCAACGAAAAGTCGCACAAGAATTCTGGTCACTATGTACTGCCACCTAGAAGTAATCAAGAGTTAAAATAGTTTTCCCAAAGAAATGATGTCAAGGTCCTCTAGATGGCGGTGGATTTTATCCATTCTCTCCTATTTTACAAATTTTCAGCTAAATCGGTCAGGACCTTAAAGACTTATTGGTATGTAACATTATGGGAATGTCGTACTCGGGTCGTGTTGCACGTACCGGTGCTCGCACAACAACGCGTCCAACTGAGCGTTTTCCTAGCTATTTAAACCCTGCAAAATTTCATAACGATCGAACATGTTTTTTTTTTTTTTTTTTTAATAACCAACGATCGGATTTTGTTCAAAAACTATACAGCAAGCCGCATAGGTGGTATGTACATGTGTGCAAAATTTCATGGCGATCAGAGAAACGGTGCGACCTGTACCGAAGCAGTAACAGACAAAAACAAAAAAACAAAACAGACATTCGAGCCGTAAGAGTGAGTGGAGACGCTCGCTACGCTCGCTCATTAATCATCAAAAGAACGAAATAAATATCACATCTCACATGATTCAAAAAAATTAAAAGCGTCCATTTTCAATTATTAATTAATTTTACAACGCAATGATGAAAACACTACGGTATATCAAGATTTTGAAGCTACTACATTACTTTGAAATACATTGACATTACCTTTAGATGGAAAAACAATGTTTAATATCTATGTTATTGGTGTTTTTTAATATTAAAAAACTTTTTTTTTCCCCCCTTTCCCAATTTTACGAG
>JAMZAV010014769.1:0-14309 GCA_024449915.1 Sweltsa coloradensis | reverse complement strand
ACAGGCCTAGCTACAAAATATTGCAAGCGTACCAAATGATATGCCTAGGACTATCTTGATCGAATTGAAATTTTGGACATCCCTAAATTGTGTAGAGCCACGGTCCCGATTCTGTGTTCCAACGTAGGGCCTTATGTAAATGAAACTAAATACAGTAGGTAGGCCTAGTAAGCTACCCCTAGTACTAGGCCTATGTCTAGTGCTTACTAGTAGGCCTAGGCCTAGAGCCTTAATACTGCTGGATGAAAAAAGGTCTAACCGATAGGCCAACACTCCTTCCATTAGGCCCAATAAAAAACAAAATGAATTTTTCCATTGACATTTCACATAATGTAAAAATGTAGGAAGTTTCCAATTTTGAATGTGCTAAAGTAAGTATTATTTTGAGGTTAAGGAGTGGCCTAATAGGGAACATTATAAAGGAGGCTGTGGATAGCCTACCATTGTGGTCGAAACGAAACGATTCGTGGATCGTCGTCGATCAAAATGGCGGATAACACGGTGACGAAGGCTGTGACTTGTTTCAGTTTAAATGGTGCATTTTTGGTAATATCATTTAAATGATTGAATTGTTGTTTCATTGAGTTTTTATACATGAATTTAGTGTTAAAAGATAGCTAGGAAGCATTGAAACCTCAGGTACCGTTATCTCGTGAGTACCCACAGTATTTAATACGCATTTTAAGTTTTAAATATTGCATTTTTCACGGATATTTTATGTTGACATTTCGTATCTAACGAAAACAAAGGATATTGTTTATTTTCAATTACTATAACCAACAACATGACAGCTACAAAACACGAGGCATTTTTTGAACTATTGCTTAAGAAAATGTCAATAAGTAACATTGAATTTGAGTTCATGAAATATGACATTTCCCCAAAGGGTATATACAGCAACAGAGGAATGCTTGAGAAATTATTTCATACACTAATTAATAAACGTAAAGTTGACGTTCATCAGGCGCTCGATACTTATGTTGCTACGGGTCAAGCTGAAGCATTTCTAGTTAGGCCTAAATCAAATAAATTGACCTACATAAGTCGACTGAAACTTTGCCGAAAATTCTTTCACAAAACTATACTACAAACAAAGATTTGCAACACAGCCACAGTAGGCCTATTGATGAAGAAATGTTAGAACTTAAGAAGAAATTACTAGATTCAATGGATAACCAAGAAAAATTATATACTATTGTTGACAATCAAGAGGGTATTATAGATAATTTGAAAACAAGATGCAATAACTATAAAGAGCTTTTTGAAATTTACAAAGTAAAACTAAACATCGTCGAAAAAAACTGGAACTTTCTACTCAATCTAAATGTTATAACCAACTACAGCCTTGTGTGCTGTCAGAAATCGGCACAAATAACGCCGGTAGTAGTGAGATTTCAATTGAATTAGATCCACTATGTAATGGCAGTAAACCCTCTGCCTCGTTTCAGTGTCGCAAACACTCTATTGAATCATCCAATCTCCCTTTAATATCAAGTGAAGGTAGACCTCGTGGATCAATCCATGTGCAACATCAGAAGCTTAGACCTACTCTTGGTCCGCGCAAGTCAACGTATACACAAGAGCAACCTAAAGTGCGTATGTTTAGTGACAGCCATGGACGTGAGCTAAGCCACAGAATCACATCTCAGCTATCTGGAAACTATGAAGTCTATAACATTTGCAAACCTAATGCAATGCTGAAAAATGTAGTTGAAGGCGTCCCTTCTTCCATGCCTACCTTAAACTGCCGAGACTGGACTATTATAATTGCTGGCACAAATAACATGCCAAATGACTGTGAAGCGATTGTGGATGATATGAAAAAACTTATTAAAATCCCACGGTCGTGTCCTCTGATCATAGTTGGTATACCATTTAGATATGACACGTTAAATTTCAACAAAAGAATCCTAGACATCAATCAGACTATTTATAAATTCATCACTGCACAAAAAAATTGCTATTTTGTGGACATGTCTGTAATGAAACGATCAGAGTTTACTGTGCACGGTTTGCACCTGAATGCTGGTGGTAAATCCAAACTAACATCCCAACTGGCAGAGATTATTAATGCACGAAATTCGCGCAGCATCACTTCACTGCACCATGAAATACATGAAACCAATAGCAACTCTACGTTCAACAAGACTACTTCAACCCGAGCTGCAACTTCATGATATGTGAACACCAAAGTGATATTTTCTCATGCCCACTCGACACACCTCTTGTACATTGTGTGGCGGAAGACTTGAAGCTTAACCGTGGAATTGCAACTAAATTTAAATCTACATTTGGCGGCATTGATTACCTTCGGTCTAGAGAGCCCAGAGTTGGAGACTCAGTTTTTCTCCGAAGCAAGGGTAGACTTATCTGCAACTTGGTGATCAAACAGCAGTCGCATCACAAGCCTACGTACCATAATGTTGCCAAATCGCTAAATAGCTTAAAAAAGTTCTGTTTATTTTATAATATACAAGAACTAGCAATGCCTAAAATTGGATGTGGCCTAGATGGTCTTCATTGGCCTACCATAAAAAACATATTATCCAAAACTTTCATAAATTCCAATATTAAAATCAACGTTTATTACATACAGTCAAAAAGAAAGCAGCCACCAAAAACAAGGCAAACGACAAGTAAATCAGAGCACAAAATGTTTAACTCCAAAAAACAACCCTCAAATAAGCTCCAAGTTCCAAGAATGCAAGAAGGTTTACGCAGCTGTCCAGTGAGTTTGGAGTTCCGACTCCAATCAGAACTTAATGAGGAATGTGCAAAGCAACTACCATTCATGATGCACTCATCTGTTGACCCCGGCGTGAACTCTACGTCGACCCCTGCTAGCACACATCACTCATCATCTATATTTTTACGAATAGAAGAGTCGACTCAACAAACTGTAAAGCCGAAACCTTCATCTTCAGAACCACTTCACCAGTCAATCCATGTAAAGCAAAAACTAAAAGCTAGTACTAAAACCCCAAGGGGTAAGCCTAGCCTTAGCTTCCAGCGTGACCCATTCTCACACGGTCATCAGCAAGGCCAAACATGGCAGCCCCTATTTTAGCAAACAAAACAAAAACTAAAGTCAAAAAAGCTATCACCTCGTCTTCTCAGGATTTTCCCCGCACCACCCCCAGAAAAAACAAAACATAGCCTCGTCACAGGTCCCTCTCAGAACACATTCTAAATTAGTGTTTCTAAATATACAATCAATAAGGAATAAAATAGAAGAGCTTGAGCTTTTCCTCAGCGCTTCTTCTCCAGATATCCTCTGTATAGCAGAGCACTGGCTTACAATTTCTGAAATTGACTCCTTTTGTATCCCAAACTATGTTAATGTTGATATCTTTTGCCGCTCCTCATTTATTCATGGAGGTGTGGCTATATTTGCTAAACCTCATCTTAGCATTTCTCCTATAGCTGAAATTAAAAACTTTAACATTGAAAAGTCTTTTGAATGCTCTGGGGCTTCATGGCACATCTCTAATTCTCATTTTATAATCATATCTTTGTATCGATCTCCACTTAGTGACCCTAAAGTTTTTTTCTCCTCCTTAGAGAAAATGCTAGTGTTTATAACAAAGAAATTCCCCAATGCCTCTTACATAATTTGTGGAGACCACAATATTGACCTCTTAACACAATCTACCACCAGCACTGAACTAATTGATTTACTAAATTCCTTTCATATGTATGCTACCATCACATCTCCTACAAGAGTCACACTTTCCAGTAAATCCTTGATTGATAATATTTTTACCTCCATCGACGAATCTCTTATCACTGCCACAGTGCGTGATCCAGGGCTTTCCGACCATCATGCTGTGATGTTAGGTAGCGTAGGCTGCTTCCAACCTTTGATTTTTTATTCAAATTTGCATACTAAAATTTGCATCTCAAGTTTAACTCTAATTATTAATCAATCATATTCTTAATTACATGCCATGCATAAAGCCAACTTCATTAATTAGACAACTCAACATTAATAATAAAATGATCATAAGGAATCTTCTAGAACGAAACTCAAGGTTTGGAAGTATTTAGAAACTAAATTTCAATCTAAAATCTCAACGCAGAGGCGTAGTGCCCTTCAGGTAATTGGTTTTCAAGGAATTGGTGAATAGAAATCATGTTGGTCGGAGACAGAGGTCTGGACAGAGTGTATGGCGTTGAGCTCAGAGTAATCCGTCAGATGCCAGCTAGTCGGCGATTATTGTTCGGTTGACTGGTTACCTAGCCGAAAGCACAGATGTTATCTTGATTCCGAGTAGCTGCTACGCAGTATTTTTGAGAGTGGTTTCTTTCTATAGTTAGGGGTGAGTCAATAGGATGGCTTGACAAAGGGCTTAAGTCCAAGTATTTTAACCCAGGGACTGTGGTTTCAAGTTGAGATGTTTCGGGTATATAATTGGTCAGATACTAGGAATCTGAGAGGCTTCACCATGTCATTGAGGGGCCATACTGGTGTTTTTGAAGACACGGAGGGTTGCTCGGGAGAGTTGTTCGGTGGCGGTGTCCACGGGTGGACGTGTTGTGTTGGCTTCGGGTGGCAATTAGAAACCTAGATTTCGGTTCGGTTCGGGTGAAGTGTGGTGGTAAAAGTAAGATTGAGTTAATCGGGAAAAGTAATTGTGTAACGTAATGATTTTTTAAGTGTGATTGCATAATCAATTTATGTTCAGCGTGTCAATGTAATAATCTTCAGTTCAACCAATGTCAAATGTGGTTCATATCAACAAAATTCGTCGAAAATATCATCGCTAAGTAAATTTTAATAATAAATAATCAAACTTTGTTTGATTATTCTTCGTTGTCATCAGACCACTCAAGGAGTGCTGATTGAGTAAGTAAGAGTGACTGATTTTCGTCAAAGTAAATATTGTTTCTTCGAACTGTAACGGCGCTAATGTTATAAATATCCGAATAACAAGATTGATATATCACGAGTAACGTGTCATGATCATTGATCAACAATAATTATCAAAAATCTACGTGTGTCTGTTGACACCACTCAACAATAGAATCATCGAGAATTCTCGTCTAAAGGAGGACCTATCGTGTAAGCTGATGTTGGATGCCTAGGAGCGTGGATCGACTCCCGACAACGTCCGTGTCAGTGGATTAATTCTTCAGTATTCATCATCGTTCCGCTTCAAGATAAATCTACGTATTCCATAGTGCAACATAAAAATAGTGCTACAAGTGTCAATGTGCGCATATAAAAAATAGTGTCATCGTATCTTCAAGTCTCTACAATTGGATTTAAAAAACAATTCTACGGCAGAAGGTGAAGTACCTGTCAAATGACAGTTCAATTTATCATTTTTGTATTTTTGTAAACTTAAGATATTTTTTTCATAAAAAAACGTTACATTGTTCACCTAATAATAGTTCAGTCGAAATAGGAATTCACGAGCTCGTTAGGCAGGTAAATTAGTAAGAAATTTGTATCACCATATTGCAATTGTCAATAGTGAACCAGACATTGTTAAACATTTATGCAGTATATTTCCAGTAGTTAGACACCCTGACAATTCCTACCCTAAGGTTAGCCGGAAGTAGGCATTGTTATCGTCGCTACGGAGGGCTGGCTGGAGTCCGACGGCAAGTATCCCGCCGCCGTAAGCAAGTAAGGTAGGATTAGGTTGAGTGTAAGGACGTGTATTTGTGACAGGATTTTCAGGTATTTAATTAATTAATTATTGCGGGAATAATTAATAAGTAGTAATTTTCTTTAATGAGTTTTATGCTTAAGTCTGAGCTAGTTATCAAAATTATCTATGTAAATTAGTCTACCAAGTCCAGAGTCGGGCAACTTTTAGGGCTTGAGTATCACAATTTGGCTGCCCGAACGTGTGGCATGAATCAAACCGCGACCCGAGATTTCTTTTTTTTGTAATTCATAGTAGAGGAATTGCGTTGTGTTTTCAAATTAAATAAAAATGTCGCTATCCGAGGAAGAGTTTCAAAAGTTGTTTGAAATGATACGGGATTTGAAACAGGCGTTAGAAAGGGCTGACCAGGCATTAGACAGGAGGGGACAAGCATTGGAAGTATGGGTACAGGAATTGAGAGAGGGAAATGTGGAAAAACAGGAGTTGGGAGATAGTAAAGTGATAAGTGATGTGATTGAAGATAAGAATGATTGTTTATCAGTGGAGATAGTGAAAGTAAAAGATGATAGGTGTGAGAAGAGTGATGATAAGAATGAAGATGTTATTGAGAATGATAGCTTAGACGGGCGTTGAGATGGGGGTTTAGAGTGTGCCGATAGCTATGAAAGTTTAGTGGAGGAGAGAGTAAATGATGATAAGAGTGATAAGGACTACGATAGTTGTTTGGAAAGTGTAGAGGTGGAGATAGATAGAGAGGATGATAAGGAAAGTGTGGATGATAATGAGGTTACCTTTAAAGTGAGTAAAGAAAGGGTAGTCGATTTGACAGTAATGTTTGAATGGAAAAGAGAGAAAGTAGGAAATGAGCAAGTTGAAAACGAAAGCTGGAAAAAGATAGACTGGTTTGAAAAGGAATTCATGATAGGGGGTGGTCGAAAGAAAGAGAACGCAGAGAAAAGTGTGTTGGCGAGATTTAAAATGATGTACTTGGGACAAGAACAGGTAGTGTCTAGAGAAAGAATGAAAAGAAAGAGAATAGACAAGAATGAACAAACGACTGTCAAAATGAAGTGTGTAATGTAAACACATGCCTGGAAAAAGAATAACTGTCAGTGAGTTTATTATTAGTATAGATATGTAATGTAGATAAGGACTAGACGTGCAAGCGGGTATTTTTCAAGGGCAAGGATAAGAATAGGTAAATTAGGCTGAGGTTAAATATCTTTTGTGTGATTTTGAATTTGAGTAATTTGGCGGGTTGGAGGCTATTGATTTGTGCAATGTCCAGAACAGGTGGGATAGGTCTGCATTACTGAAGGGAAAAGATTTTGGTTTGATAAGAATACTGCGATGAGATAAGAATGGTAAGAGATTATGAGCTGCGATGATATACTAATGTTTTGTTGTCAATGAAGTAACATGCCATTGATAATGATATACTACGATGAAATAATATGAGAAAAGGTTCAATACCTCGTCGATTAATGAGAGATAAGAGATACTGCGTCGGAAAAGATGGAATAATAGGTTATATACCTCGTCGATAAATGGGATAAAGGATAATAGGAACTGCGATGATATAATTATGCTAAGGCATGCGTCGATAAATTAAGATCTTTTCAAAGTAGGTAGCGATTTGTTTTATCTAGGAGGGGGTTGTTCAGTTGGTAGTTTTTTAATTCAATTACTCAGGTAATTTATCATCAGTGGAGATTTAGCTAGGAGTCTAGTGACAGGTTATCAAAGTGTAAGAGAAAATACCATGGTACACTTTGAGGGGGTGACAAAAAGATGGCTCGATTTCAATAGGAAACCATGTGTTCATTTTATGTGTTCTAGTGTGTCAAACTATATAATTATGTAAACCGCGTCTAGAGTGTATATAAAGTTTGTTCAAGCTCACTGATTAGTTTAATGTATTCTTTGTTTGTAGAGTAGGAGAGGGTAGAATCCGCTCATCCGCTAATTTTTATACGTAATTAATTTCAATGTGGAGGTAGGTTGCGGCAACAATGCTTATGGGTTAACCAATGAGAAAGGAATGTCCTATACCTAACCCCCAACCCAACCTAAATGAAACTGCATTGTATAATGTTGTGGTGAACTAAGGGAACAAAATATTGTGGATGTGTCACTGATATGATATCAGGGAACGAGATATTATTGTGTCCTGAGTTCAATTTTTCTGGTATAATTTGTAGTTTGGTCTATTTGTTTTATGGTAATCAACCTGTATGTAAAATAGAAGGATGGAGTAATTAACTAATTTTTGTGTGAAAGTTGCACCTGAAGTGCAAAATTTGAGTAAAAAATAGAGTAGAAAAGCAATTGCTGAGAGGGTGGTAATAAGGAACTACATGACAAATTTGTTACAGTGATTACTTGTAGGTCCTGAGGGTGCTAAATAAAATAGATTAAGAGGATTGTGTGTGTCAGCTGGAAATAGTATGCAAAATTAATTCCAGTACTAGTTTATGTCAGCATTGGGGAATTAGAGGCTACTGTAGTAACGTAATTTTGGTAGAATTCCTTTGAGAGGGTAGTTAATCCTAGATCAGATGTCATTAGTGAAAAGTATGATAACGTCAAGGCCGTAAATTTAAATAAATAATGTGTGGCTTTCCGTGCTGAGATCAAGCAAGCAGGCAGCTATGGTTTGCCGGGATTAAGCAGTGGCTATGGAGTATTTTTCTTTTATTTGCTGGAGGCGTATCATTGTAGCTGATGATTTAAAGTAAATGTGGATTGAATTATCAAAAAGGAATCTTTTGTTGCATAATGTACTTGCGAGATAGCAAGGAGCGAATCAGGTAGTTTCCTGAGTACGCAGCGACGTAAATGAATAACAAAGAGAGGGTGGAAGGAATGTTGTATCAATTCGCACACACACATAAATGTCAATTATTTAGAACAGGAACCTAGTACCAGGACGAAGGAAAGCTAAAATAATAAGTTATGTAGGGAACGTTTATACTTACCATTTCAAAAATTGAGTTTATTTTCATGTATCTATTGATGTACTTAACCAGACAAAATGTCTAGTAGAATGGTATTTGGTGACGGACGGAAAGGGGAAAGTGATTGACAGGTAGAGAGTCGAGCAGACGACCTAGGTGGGAGTGGAGGCCAACGACATGGCCCAGTTAGCAACACAGCTGTGGAAACGCGCATGCGCGCAGGGGTTGTTTCAGGCAGCAGCATCACTGCAGACGGCCGGTAGAACCAGCTGAGAGAGAGGGAAAGTGACTAACCCGTCTAGAAAGATGGCCGGGGTAGTACAATGGAGCAAGGTCGCTTGGACCATGCGGAAGTAAACAATGATTATGTAACCGCAAGCTATAGTCCGTTCCACCTAAGAGTACCTTAGAACTTAGAAAATTTTTGAGTTTTGGGTTTTTGGTTTTCAATTTCAATTTTGAATTTTAATTTCTAATGTAACATGAGGTGAAGGTATACAATGCTATAATGCATTACAATGGGTAATAATGAAACTTAGTAATAATTAATTTTTACAATTTTCTTTTGTACTTAAAAAAAAAAAAAAATCAAACATTGTCATTCGCTATTGATGGAGAGGAATAATTAGAATGTATTCTAATTATAATTATTCCTGAGAGGGTAATTGTGATGTTAGGTAGCGTAGGCTGCTTCCAACCTTTGATTTTTTATTCAAATTTGCATACTAAAATTTGCATCTCAAGTTAACTCTAATTATTAATCAATCATATCTTAATTACATGCCATGCATAAAGCCAACTTCATTTAAATTTGACAACTCAACATTAATAATAAAATGATCATAATGAATCTTCTAGAACGAAACTCAAGGTTTGGAAGTATTTAGAAACTAAATTTCAATCTAAAATCTCAACGCAGAGGCGTAGTGCCCTTCAGGTAATTGGTTTTCAAGGAATTGGTGAATAGAAATCATGTTGGTCGGAGACAGAGGTCTGGACAGAGTGTATGGCGTTGAGCTCAGAGTAATCCGTCAGATGCCAGCTAGTCGGCGATTATTGTTCGGTTGACTGGTTACCTAGCCGAAAGCACAGATGTTATCTTGATTCCGAGTAGCTGCTACGCAGTATTTTGAGAGTGGTTTCTTTCTATAGTTAGGGGTGAGTCAATAGGATGGCTTGACAAAGGGCTTAAGTCCAAGTATTTTAACCCAGGGACTGTGGTTTCAAGTTGAGATGTTTCGGGTATATAATTGGTCAGATACTAGGAATCTGAGAGGCTTCACCATGTCATTTAGGGGCCCTACTGGTGTTTTTGAAGACACGGAGGGGTGCTCGAGAGAGTTGTTCGGTGGCGGTGTCCACGGGTGGACGTGTTGTGTTGGCTTCGGGTGGCAATCAGAAACCTAGATTTCGGTTCGGTTCGGGTGAAGTGTGGTGGTAAAAGTAAGATTGAGTTAATCGGGAAAAGTAATTGTGTAACGTAATGATTTTTTAAGTGTGATTGCATAATCAATTTATGTTCAGCGTGTCAATGTAATAATCTCAGTTCAACCAATGTCAAATGTGGTTCACATCAACAAAATTCGTCGAAAATATCATCGCTAAGTAAATTTTAATAATAAATAATCAAACTTTGTTTGATTATTCTTCGTTGTCATCAGACCACTCAAGGAGTGCTGATTGAGTAAGTAAGAGTGACTGATTTTCGTCAAAGTAAATATTGTTTCTTCGAACTGTAACGGCGCTAATGTTATAAATATCCGAATAACAAGATTGATATATCACGAGTAACGTGTCATGATCATTGATCAACAATAATTATCAAAAATCTACGTGTGTCTGTTGACACCACTCAACAATAGAATCATCGAGAATTCTCGTCTAAAGGAGGACCTATCGTGTAAGCTGATGTTGGATGCCTAGGAGCGTGGATCGACTCCCGACAACGTCCATGTCAGTGGATTAATTCTTCAGTATTCATCATCGTTCCGCTTCAAGATAAATCTACGTATTCCCATAGTGCAACATAAAAAATAGTGCTACAAGTGTCAATGTGCGCATATAAAAAATAGTGTCATCGTATCATCAAGTCTCTACAATTGGATTAAAAACAATTCTACGGCAGAAGGTGAAGTACCTGTCAAATGACAGTTCAATTTATCATTTTTGTATTTTGTAAACTTAAGATATTTTTTTCATAAAAAAACGTTACATTGTTCACCTAATAATAGTTCAGTCGAAATAGGAATTCACGAGCTCGTTAGGCAGGTAAATTAGTAAGAAATTTGTATCACCATATTGCAATTGTCAATAGTGAACCAGACATTGTTAAACATTTATGCAGTATATTTCCAGTAGTTAGACACCCTGACAATTCCTACCCTAAGGTTAGCCGGAAGTAGGCATTGTTATCGTCGCTACGGAGGGCTGGCTGGAGTCCGACGGCAAGTATCCCGCCGCCGTAAGCAAGTAAGGTAGGATTAGGTTGAGTGTAAGGACGTGTATTTGTGACAGGCTTTTCAGGTATTTAATTAATTAATTATTGCGGGAAGAATTAATAAGTAGTAATTTTCTTTAATGAGTTTTATGCTTAAGTCTGAGCTAGTTATCAAAATTATCTATGTAAATTAGTCTACCAAGTCCAGAGTCGGGCAACTTTTAGGGCTTGAGTATCACAATGCTCTTTTTCTTGACCCATCCCTCTCCCATTATCACTCAAGATTCTGACTCAAAACGTTTTTTCAATGATGAAAATATTGCTCACTTTATCTCACGGCTAGGTGGTGAACAATGGTCATCTTTATCATTTACAGCAGATGCTGATGTTTTATACTCATATTTTGTGTCCACTTTCTTGGTTCACTTCAATGAAGCTTTTCCTCTGAAAACAATTCAAATTCGGAAACCAGTAGGTAACCCATGGATTACTCAGGCACTTCGCTGTGAGGGAAAAACACTAAGAAATCTTCACTCATCATTGAAACACTCCCAAAATAGATCAGTTAGTAAAGAGCAATACTTGGCCCTCAAAAAGTCTCATGCCAAAAACATTAGACAATCAAAACTTCAATTTTATAGCCGCAAAATAGCCGACTCCTCTAACATCTCTAAAATGGCCTGGTCTGTAATCAAATCTCAGACTTCTTCGCCCATATCCAAAGAAAGTATCACCATAATGCATGAAGGAAAACTAGTATCTAACCCAACTTCATTAGGCAATATTTTAAATACCTTTTTCACCACCATTAATGTGCCACCAGCAATTGCAACAGGGAATTCTAAACCCTCCTCACAATATCACCCAAAAAGGTTCCCTAGCCCAGTTCAAACCATTTTTCTAAAGCCAACCACTCCCAGTGAAGTGGCAACTATATTGAAAAAACTAAGCACAAGACACTCAGCTGGGCTGGATGAAATTCCAGGATCACTCTTGGCAAAATGCTCCCACTTTTTATCTCTTCCCCTATCTTACATTATTAATGAGTCTATTTCATCAGGTATCTTTCCCTCTGATCTTAAAATAGCAAAGGTAATACCAATCTATAAGAAAAAAGGGAAAAAATCTGACAAAAACAACTACCGCCCCATCTCAATCTTATCGTCTTTTTCTAAAGTTTATGAATACATCATGCATGATCGCCTTATGGCACATCTCAATCATCACAACGTTCTTTCACCAAGTCAACATGGTTTCCTTAAACATAGATCAACAACTTCCGCTCTTTTCAGTTTCCTCTCACATGTTTATTCCGCCCTTGATAAAGGAGAACAGGCAGTTAGCATATTTTATGATCTTAGCAAGGCCTTTGATTCAATTGATCACAGGACGTTTCTGTCAAAAATGGAGTACTATGGGATCAGAGGTATTGCTCAAAGTTGGCTTTCATCATACCTATCTGGACGCTCACAAGTAGTCGCTATCCGCACTGTTGACAATAATTTAACAAAAACAGTTCTCTCAGATCCTCAAAAATTAGTTAAAGGAGTCCCTCAAGGCTCGATATTAGGTCCCTTAGCTTTCCTCCTTCATGTTAATGACCTGCAGCTGCACCTAACCGGTGGACTTCTTCTACAGTATGCAGATGACTTCAGTCATCTGCTAACTGCCCCCAAACACAATATATCTAGCTTTCCAATGATATTAAATCAAAAGGCTGTGCAAATGTCTCAGTACTGCCAGCAAAACATTCTTTCATATCTCTCTCCCAAAACAGTATACATGAATTTTCATACTCCCCAAAATATACCCCTGTCAAGCCCTCTAATCCAAATTGGGAGTAACCACATTATTCGCTCTTCTTCATTTAAACTTTTAGGATTAATCCTAACAGAGACTTTGGATTGGTCGGGTCAAACAAACATTGTTTCATCTAAAATTCTTAGTGGGTGTTATATACTCAGGAAACTTAAAACTATAGTCCAACCTCATATTTTGATTATTACATACTTTGCATTTATCCACTCCCACCTTTCGTATGGTACACTTTTCTGGGGTGCATCGCCTCATGCAAAAAGAGTCTTCATCCTCCAGAAAAGAGCAATCAGGATAATAGCGGGAGCTTCTAGAAAGCGATCTTGTCGGGAACTCTTTCGACAATTAGAAATCCCAACACTAGCATGTGTCCTGATTCAGTCAGCATCTCTTTTGTTCGCCTTAATACCCACATCTTCAGCAAAACACAACTGTTCATGATCACTTTACACGTTCCAGCAATTTAGTTCACATTTCCTCTCATAATCTTTCCCTTTTCTCTAAAGGTCCATACTACTTAGCATCAATTATTTATAATAACCTTCCGAATAAAATTCGCTTATGCCCATCTGACAATTCTTTCAAATCTAATCTTAAGTCCTTTCTGCTTAAAAACAGTTATTACTCACTTCATGAGTTTCTATCTGACGGCTCTCCCAAATAAATTACCTTGTTGATTGTCATTAATATCAATATTTACAATGTATTAATTATTATTGTGTGCGTCATTGTAAATGTAATTGCATTTTTTTATGTTTCATATTGTATTATTACATTTATCTATGTATTAACAAAAACATTTGTTAACCTTAATTTATTATAACCTTATTCATTTCACTCCACCTATCTCTCTCTCTCTAGAGAATAGGTGATAGTGTTATACTTCTACTCTGTATTAGTCAAATGAATAAAACATTACTTACTTACTTACTTACTTAAACAGAACTAGATTATTCATCATTCTTACGCTATTGAAACTAATAACAATAACATGTTGAAAGGAACTTAGCCCCAAGAGTCCAGTACTCTTTACGTGTAGGTGACTTACAGTTTTTTTGTTTTGTGTAAGCTACAGCCACAGACATCAAGGCAGCCTCCTTCAGCCTCCGTCTATGCGAATTTGCTTCGTGTAGAATGATTGAAGCGTCATGCCAGTTCACATAATGGTGATGTTCATAGACGTGCTCACACCATTATAGAGGTTGCTGATTTCGAGTGATTCATAACTTTCTCTGGATATTTGACACCCCGTCTGTAAAGTCCCTTCACTTTTCCGGGTCGTCGGACAGTTCGACTCATCGTAGTTGAAGATATTTTCAGGAGGAACGCCATCGATAGTGACTTCCAAATTATCAAAATATGTTTTTAACATAGCATCAGAAACCTTTGCCCTTGCCATGTTGCTGGACAACCTCTGGCATAGTTCGGATTTGTGACGGCGTAACATACTGTAAGCCAATAACCCCTGGTAAATTCCCAAAA
>JAMZAV010014768.1:0-12826 GCA_024449915.1 Sweltsa coloradensis | reverse complement strand
AACAAAAAAAGCTGGCAGGGACCCTATGTGAACTATTCAAAAAAAACCCATTCCATCCCATGCATCTAATTATAGGTACCATCTTCGGGCCGCCAGGGAAACGAGATTCAACAAAAACAAAAGATTTTCAAAGAAAAGAGTAAAATATCGCGCGTTTATGCTAAATTGTCGGGATTCTTTTATTTTTTTTTTAAGTCAACTCAAAGCAAGTTTTGTATTCCATAATGGTAGAACATCTTGGAAAATAGAACCGAATCATCAGTATGCACACTATATACAAGTTAAGTGCACCCTTAATGCATGCATCAACACTCTACAGTGTACCTAACTTCTTTAAAGTGTTAACCTGATTGCGACTAGGGAGTCTATTGGGAAAAGTTAAAAATGCAAACGAAGACATGGGAAGTGCGCTTTTAATGCTTTAGACAAATTAATGTCAATTTTAATAGTCACGTATAAAACTTGTCACTGTTAATAAAAGAACCATTGTGTACTTATCGTTTGACACCATACATAAAATTTAATAAAAAAAAATATAAAGATTTTAAAATGTAAACGTAAATGTGTGTGGATTATACTTGTTCTGTGAGTCACAGCTGAATCGCATTAGCTGGATGTTATGAGGAAAACGAGATTTTCACAGAGCAATTGCAAAACATTAAAAACAAAACTGTATGTAGAATTTGATTAAAGATTACTGAAGTCGGCGACCATGAAGTTTGCGTTGAATCGTGTGGCTTCGAAAAACAAAAGAAAGGATATTGGAGATCAGGTATAGTTACAAAGTTTGACATATAAATGAAATATTCATTTAGTTATCAAATAACTTGCTATTGGACGGAGTTTGCTAATGCTAAACCTTTCGCAGTCAGCAAGGAGGAATGGGATTTTTGGCGATTGTTTTCATTTTCTAAACACATGATTCACACAATAAGCAAAGTTTAATTAAACTGTAAGATATTAGGAAACAGTTACCTATTATCATGATTATAGTATATAAATCATTAAGAAATATAGTAGTATAACAAGTGTTTGATTGTTTAAATATTATTTTAGGGCTTCACTTATTATAAATTTAAAACTATATTTTGATCTTTCTTCATTTTTCTCAAACTGAGGTCTGTTCGTTTTCGTTTGTTCTAGCCTCAGTTTGAGAAATACCTCAGAAGAAAATTATGACGAAATGACGAACAAGTACAGAGTCAAGTTCTGAAATAGTATTTGAACTCTGAATTAACCAGTTATAACGTCAGACGTTAGTGCTAAAGTTTGGCAGAGAATTGGTGCTTACATAAAAAGTGCACCATCGACCTCTTCAATCTATTAGTTGCAACTAAAAAACTGTACGTTATTCATCTGTCAATGATGATCATTCTCAGTTTTAATTAACACAGATGATTAACAACGATTAGAAAACGGTTCCTTCGGTTTCCCTTCATGAAAAGTAGACCCCGTTCAGGATTTCACCGATAGAATCTACTAAGGTTGACATGTTACCCTCCCTCGTCCCGCCCAGCAATCAACAACATCGCAAACAGATCGATCTCGCTTTGATCCGGAAATGATCAGTGACATAGTCGACAGTCAGTCACACACACGTCCACTCAGTCAAGACCCAGTCAGAGCTTTAAAGAAACACAATCCGTGGAATTAAGCAGAACACTAGTTAACATCGACTGCATGCCTCTATCAATTACGCGCGACCGTTTCATGCTAAGTGAACACCGATTAACACTAATTTACAAGAGATTATCAATAATTACAATCTAGTGTGGGTATCCAGTGTGAATTATTTGAATGCCGCTTTAAATTTGGCGTGTGCAGGGATGTGGTATATTTCACATCAGTAGGAGTTAACATAACATAAATGCTCGGAAATGTTGGTACCGATGTAATTAACTATTTATCCAGTCTGATATTTCCAAATTACTACCAAATTAATAAACAGATTTAAGAGTAACTTTGAGTTGACCAACATCCCCTATTCAAACACACATTTTTTCGAATAATCGTTCCCAATATGATGATTATAAAGGGCCCAAAGAGCGAGATATATAGAATTCGGTCAGATGGGATTGATGAAATAACTCCAGAACAGGCTCACGTGTGCGAAATGTGTTATTGACACTTAGTTGGAATATCACATTGAAACCCATGGATGGACTTTTTGTAATGCGGGGATTTAAAGAATGTGCTCATTTCAAAAAAATACCACGAAAATACATTTTTATATAATTAGTGGAAATCGTTGACATAAACACGAAATAAGTATCAACAAATTAACATGATTTTTTTAACATTTTAAATTAACAATGGTGGTATAACGAAGAACACTATATTCTCAAGACACTCCTGAATACTCGAAAAAAAGAAATAGTATACCTGAATAGGGAATACTACCGCGGTAACTAACAAAATATGACTAAGATAACTATTGAAATATAAACCCGTAAAGTGGATTATTATGGTTGTAAGGGAGAGGATTTTGAATCACGGCTATGGATATGTCTTTGAATTTAAACAATAGAACATTTCCAACAGTAAGTTCCCCTAAAACCGTCCAAGATATTCACAAAAATGCATTGTACATTTCCAATTCTTAGCAGGAAGTAGGCCTAAACATGTAAATGCTAAGTAAAAACCAAAATTATGTCACAATTATGTATGACAATGTGAACGAAAAGGTAAGTGGGTTACCGGTAATTTGTCACTTCCTAGACTTTGGCCCCCCCCTCTGACGAGTTATGGTTGCAAGTGCAACTTATGCATATACGACAAGAAACATGCATAATTGATTGATTGGGACTACGTAAATCATTTAGCGTCTGAAAACTTATTACCTTCAATAACTTGACGTCAAGTTATAACAAAACTGTTCTTCCTTCTAACCAGCTATTGGGCCTAATGCATGACTCAAACTTCAAAGTATTTTAAGACACATTACAAAGTCGAAAAGCAAGTTTTTAGACCTGATTTACTTGCCATAAAATGCGTTACATTTCTCTTCAATCTACACTATATAGTGTCGTCAGTATGTTTGACATTGATCACCAAAGACCGATAACGATATGATTGATTGCTATTAATATGCCATAATTTTATTTTAATTTTAGTAAGTAGTTGTAATTTATGACGAAATTGGCTTCAAAGATATGAGTTAAAGAGAGGTTTGATCGAGACCATTGATTTATTTTGCAAGAGGGTGGAGTGCATGTGAATAACTAGGTACCTCATAGATAGTGCTGGAAATACTGGTTAAAAAACCCTAAGTTAACATAAGTTAGTTATTAAGTTGAAAAAACGTGGTTGAGGAAATGAGAATGGGATATTGGATGATAATACACTGAAAATATTTTGATTGTAAACTGAAGAAAACAAATCGGTTCGAGCACAAACCCCTTCCCCAAATTTTTAAAGGGGGGATTTTTGGGGTTAGGGGTGAAGTATTGCTGCCTCCGGGGATTATTAATTCTTTTTTATATCTACCTCCCTGCCAAATTTCGGGCTGGGGAAAAGGAAAGCATATGTTTCGCTGGGACAGTGCTGTGTGTCAAGAATAGGGGAGCTGGGTAGTCACCTCACTACACCGGCAGGATCAGTTCTCGGTGGGGAGCTTTTAAACTTTTTAAAACTCAAGAAACGACACATTATTCAAGTAAGTATTGACCTATGAGCACTTACAAGAAACAAACAGTTTCGCTTCCCCGGGGCGTTATCAACGCGTCAGTTCGCAGCTGGAGCTCAGTGAACAAGGAAGAGGCGGGGGAGCTGCGCACATTTTCTTGTTCTTGACAGAGTGAATACGCAACTCTTTTATACACGGAAACCTCAAATCAATCATTCCCCCCGAATACACTCAAGAGTAATGGGCAGGACATAAACACAATACTGGCGTGGGCTCGTAGGTCTCCGCTTCCCATATTTCAAACAATCCATTATATAGAACACCTATCCACTAATATGATCAAATTACATTTCAATTTTAAAATTCTTTTTTTTAATAACATTTTAAAACCCCAAGTTTAAATCAAAAATTAAAAAAAATAAAAAATAATTTTTAGGTGGATTTTAATAAATTTTAAATTCAAATAAATTAAAATTTTGGGGAAAATATTGGGGTTTTCCAACCCACGACGGAGGCCCCTTTTGCCGAAAAAAAAAAATTTACTTTTACAGTTTTTTATTTTTAATGCATCACTTTTAAAAAGTTTTCATCAAACTTTTTATTAAAAAACTCAAAAAAAAAACGTGAAGGGCCCAAAAAATTTCAATTCCTAAATTTTAAAACAGCAAAATATTTTTGTTTTTACCTTTCTTAAAAAAA
Source organism: Sweltsa coloradensis (assembly GCA_024449915.1). Taxonomy (NCBI): domain Eukaryota; kingdom Metazoa; phylum Arthropoda; class Insecta; order Plecoptera; family Chloroperlidae; genus Sweltsa; species Sweltsa coloradensis. Next base: position 8,502 of record JAMZAV010014768.1, on the reverse strand, counting down.
AAAAAGGGCTGTTTAGATTTTCATAAAAAAATTTACGTAAATTTAACTTTCAGTTTTTCTTTAATTACATACACTCTTTCCCAAAAAAGAGTAAAACCCCCTTGATTTTTAAATCAAAACTGCCCCAAAGATGCAAAAGGGGGGAAACGGCGCCACGACAAACCAAATCCAATTCGTTCCCAATAATTTTTAAAATCATTCAAAGGGATTTTTTGGATTAGAGTGGTTGATCACGTGTCCATTCAGAAGGGATACCGGCAACCAACAAACGGGGGGGTGAAAACAATCGGCAGATGGGAGCAAACCAAACACCTGCCCATTGTTTTTTTTTCCCCCCGGGAAAAAGAGACAGGTTTCCGCTTGGTCAAAAATGATAAAATTTTATTTTTAAACCCAAAAAAACTGCCCCCCCTATCCCCCAGGAGAAAGGGGGGGGGGCAACCCCCCCCTTCCCTCCCCGTTGAGCCATGACAACTTTTGATTTTTCCGTTTGAGGATTTTTTTGTTTTTTTATTAAATTTATTTATATTTTGAAATTTTTTGGTGATTTTTTAAGTAGTACCGGAATGATCTCGTTGATATGATTTTGAAATGTTTAAAATAAAAATCCCTTAGCCAAACCAACACTTAACGAGAGTGAAAGAAAAATTGGAAACCCCGAGGAGAAAGTAAGCCCCCGAAAATTTGCCCCAATTTGGGCCCCGGAGAAAGCCCCGCTGCAATTTGTTCCCAAGCTTTTATTGCCGGGGTTTACCCCCTGCCATTAAAGTGGGGGGAAAAATGCTTTTTTCGTTTTAAACAAGAAATAATAACGGAAACCTTTGCCAAATTTTTAATGCCGTTGCGGAGGGTATGTGTTTTTTTTCCTTTTTATTTTTTGGTAAAATTTGATTTTTTTTTTTTGAAAAAAATAGGGACGAGGACACGGTTTGTTTGCGGATTTAAAACCAAGACAAAAATTAATATTTTGGGGAAAATACGGGTTTTTGAAAAAAAAATTTTCCCCCAGTTGAAATGGGGGGGAAAAAAAAAAAAAAAAAAAAAAAAAAAAAAAAATTTTATAAAAAAAAAAAAAAAAAAAAAAAAAAAAAAAAAAAAAAAAGCGTATTCACAATGGAAAATGTTCCCCCAGTCAATGACAACTCGCGCGTGAATTTTGGCGAGTTTAGAGGCATTTTTAAAAATGTAGATTGGCGGGCGCCCCTGTGGCATCCATCTAGCATGCGGGGAGGTTGGGGGCCATGATTGGATTTTTTGGTTACGGGGGGACAATACTGAGGACAACAATGTGGTTAAGCCCCCCCATCCGCATCGCACGTGGAAACTAAGTAGCGAGTTAAGCTCCGTGTAAATTGTCCGACAAAACCCTGTTCCAGGTCCGGGACTGAACCAAGATTAGAACGTCGTCATTTGAATCAAACTTTAGCGCAGGCATGGCCGACGTGCCGTAAACACGTTGTCTACACCGACAGGGGGGGGGACTATGGGTAATGCCCTTTTTACATGGGTATAATAAAATTTTACACACAATTTCTGAATTCAAAGACGAAATAATCAATGAAAGGGGGGGTTTGTTGCATTTTTTTGCCCATACAAAAATTTTGATTATTTTTCCCCTTCAAAGAAAGAAGTTGGAAAAAAAATTTTGACCGCTTTGTGTTTGTATGAGAAAATGAAAAATAAAGTATAATTTTTCCTTGCTTTTGCATTTAACATTCAGTCATGAATAATTTAATTTTTCAATATCATCAACGGCGGGCCCACTTTGCCTGCCAAATTTCAATTTTGGCACCCTTAAAAGACTTCTACCACCCCTAAACCCGAGGATAGAGATGTCCCCTACAATCCTTTCGTCCCACCGGGTGCCATATGTTAGCACGTCGCTCACTTGCACCCTTCGTTTAAAAATAGTTGTATTGTGGAACTTTTTTTAGGGAAATTCGTGCTCGCCGGTTATTACATAGTACTTCAAAATTTGTCCCGTTGTAAAGGGAAGCGGAAATGAAGACATTTTTTAAAAGAAATCTTTAGCAATAATTTAAAAAAAAAAAAAACATTTTCACGACTTGGATTTTGTTAAAACCTTCGAAAAAAAGGGCATTAATTTTCTTTTAAAATTCAAATGCCAAATTTTGGGAAGGAATAAGGCTAAAAATTTTTAAAGGAAAACCCTTTCAGGGGAAAACATCCCATTAGATATTCGACCCGACGATTCCCCGCATTCATCACTGAGTAGTATAGTTATTTGGGGTATATGAAGCTCTATTACTTCAACTAACATTTAAATGAATCAAAGCTCTAGTGTTTACATCACTAAATAAAAATGTATGGTGCACGGAAATATTTGGGGGACCTATGTAGTCATTTTAAGCACAGGCTTCAGAGCAAATATCGGGGAAATTTTTCATCTGTTATTCATTACGAGGGAAAATTTATTTTTGAACTAATCCTTGGTTATAAGGTATATGCGATAGAAAAAGGAAGAGCGACGATGAAAAAAAAAATTTGCGTTTTAAATGAACAACTCGGAATGAAAAATTGAATTTACTTTTTTAATATCTGCCCTTTTTGACATTTTTGTGGATTAATGGTGCAAGGTGAAACAATAGGGTGAGAGGGAGTGATGAAAGGGTGGTGAAATACCAGGGTGGCGACCACAGCCAGGTGATCGGAAGGGAACAAGTGAAAGGCTGTGGGCGGCACCCCAAAATAATAGGTCTTGTTTGAGAAAAAGACGAGAGAACGAGTGAAAATGGTTTATTTTCCTTTCATGGGTTTCGCATAAAGTAGTTGAATAAAAGTATGTATATATTTGTAGACGCCTGAGTATAAATCGACCAACACGTCGCTTTTGATGGGATTTAAAGTGTTGGTTTGGATTGGAAAGATTTAAGGATTTTATCGGGGCTCTGACTTTAAATGTAGCATACCCCTTTGAAATTTGATTTTGAATAGCCATATAAAATTTTATGGGGGAAAAGTCATGCACTCTAAAAAAATTTACATTTTTAGGATCGTTTTAAGACATTGTTATAAGAGAAGGGCCGTTTTTTGAAAAATCTTTCTCATTTGTTTTTTGGGCCTATTCACAAGTCCTGTTTAGTGTACACAATACCATATAAAAACAGTCTGGAAATAATCCTCATAATGCTTTTTTTTTCAAAATCAACCCTCCTCATCCCAGCAAAAAATTTAAAACATCCAATGATAAAGTCGCAAGCGGTATCATCGAGTAATAACCCACAAAGCCGATTAGTTTTAGATGCCCCGAGACTAAAGCGAATGAAAAATATTAAAAATAAAAGTCACAAAATCTAGTCAATTTCAATTCAAAAAAATTGCTTGGGAAAAAACGGGCGCGGTTGCCTTTTAGAGAGGGAAGGGGGAAAGGGGGGGGGGGGGGGTGGGGGTCAGGGTGGGGTGGTGGGTTTTTTTATATTTTTTTTGGGGTGTTTTCCCCCGGGTTATAGCCCACCGGAAAACGTATGACCTTTAACAGGAAGATGGGGCCCCCCCCCTAACGTCGACAAAAAAAGCCCCCTTAATGCCAAAAAAAAGGATCATTTTGGAGGCAAAAGTGGGGTTTTTCCTTCCCTCCAATAAGGGGGAATTTAGAAATTCGATTCTCGACGAATAGAGCATTTCTTACGATACCTATTCAGTTAATAAAAAGGCGGGATACCAAAGAAAGAGTTAAGGAAGCCAAATATCATTATTGAAAAAATCGAAGGGGGGGATAATACATAGAAAACGGATGGAGGGAAATACGATGGTGGCAGTACCCAACCATGAAGAATTGGCAACCCTTACAAATTTGTCTCGAGTATCAAATCCTTTTTTAAACATTCCCAAACAGAAAAAAAACCCAAAATATAAAAAATACATAATCACGTTTTGGCAAAACAATTATAGTATCTAACAAATTTAAACACGTTAAAGGGAAAAACCAACAATGAACTAAACCAAAAAAAAGCCACCATAATGGGCCATTTAAACTAACAAATATAAAAGGATTTGTAAACATTTTACAAATTCAATGTGCAAATTTAAAAATTTTTACCTCGAGTAGCAGAATACTAAGCTAAACCCAAGGCACACCTTTCGAGTTTTTTGAGACAAGTCTACCATAAAGTATATAGTTTTCAATACAAAATGATTTTTTTTAACAACATTTTCATGGGTTTAATTGGCTACAACCCACATTCCAATGTTTTATCTAGCCATGACACGTCAAAACAATCGAATAACCCCCAGTCTTATTTAAATTGTTGGACATCCCAAACAAAAATAGCACAAGAAAGTTCCCTGCTGTGTAAAGATAGGCATAGGGAGTGCGAACGTTTGAAAAACGAACTGAACCGAACAAAATGAAAAAAAAACTCGGAGTGCGAAAAGAAGTTCGATTGTAGTGGGGGCGAGTATATAATTTGATAGTCAAAAAAGGTTCTTTATTTTCATTTTTCAGGTACAACAAAAAATAGTGGATGGTGGATTTGGGCCCGGGCCAGAAATTACAATTTTCTTGGTGGAGGTGCCGGTCCAGTTATCCATTTTCCTTCTATCCCCCGTCATTTTTAAAGTTCGTGGTTTGATTGACTACCCCTAAAAATTCGATTCGGTTCGATTAAGAAACCAAGTTCACACCACCCTTATACTACTAGGGAAACGCCCAAAATCGTTGTTAAACGAGTGAGTGAGGAGCCCAAAGGTTGAGTCCCGGGAATATCCCCCTTTTCCTCCCCTAACCCAAGGGGTCTAGCCCAGTATATGAGGAATGATTCGGGAACTAACACGGGCCCCTCACTCTTTTAACAACACGTTGGCGTTTCCCTAGTTATTTAAATTTAACATTTGAAATGCGAATCGTGTTCAAAAAAGTATTAGCGTGAAACATTAACAAATTTTCCCAAAAAAAAAAAAACAAAATCACCCCAAATTTTATTTCCATTAACACCCCCCAAAAATAAAATGTGGGTGTAAAATTTTAAAAAAAGTGGAGCAAAGAGTACGAACCCAACCCCCCGTTGGACATCAATGCTTACCGATAGGCCCGCAAGCCACATGATATAGACCCGTAGCTGTACAAACAAATCTATCGAATTTTAAAAATCACATTTTTTTTATTTTAGGATTAAACCAATGGATCTAGTGATTTTTTTAGCAGTTTCAGTAAATCGTACCGGATGTCTGTTTAAAATTTCAGCCCAAACTGTTCAGCGGTTCGGCGATTTTTGACGTACGCAGACAGACAGAACCACAGAATGAGAGCCGTTCGAGTTAATGGAGACACTCGGTGTCCGCTCACTCGTTTAAAAAGGATATTTTTCTGGAAACAGTGATTTTTCACCTTTGGGGTTTGGGGAGGTGAAATTATCAAAGATTACGAAAGCCGACCAAGGATTTAAGTATCGAGCTTTCCAAAACGGGCAAATGTTTCAATTGTAGGTTTTTTTTTGCAAAAGTGAGTTCGATTGGGGGATAAGGATGGATCAAGGTCCACTAGATTTCCTTTCGACCGCCGCTCCCCTCGATCGCCGGAGACAAGGTTCCCTGAAATACTAAGAAAAAAAGGAGGGTTGGGAACACCAAAAATCGGGAACAAATTGATTGGCAATGTAAAAAACAAGTATATTCAGCCCAGTAGAAACCAGGTACATACAGTTTTTACAAAAATAGAGTACTTGGGATTTGGACTATAACGGGTTTATTATGGGCGATGTATGAGTCAGGTAATTTTTTTCATTTCGATTAAACATCTAAAAATAAATAAAAATGACATCACATTGAAATTGTCAGCAAACGAAGGGGAAAAGTAGGCAAGAGTTGAGATTTTTTTCGCCCGAATTGTTCTAGATTTTTGTGTTGCTCCAGACGGCGTTCATCCGCGACACAAAGCGGCGACCCCCAGTAGCCCCCGATTTGTTATTGTTACGCCTGAGCTCGAGGGGGGCCCAGAACAAAATCATTGTATCCAAGATTTAGGCAAGGGGGCAAAATGTATGATTGGTCGTGATCCTGGCAATGATGGTGGAGATAGCCAACTTGAAGTGAGTCAGGACAAAGTATGGGACTGAGGGAAATTACTAGAAAACTCTTATGTTTTCTGAGTTGTGATCGATTTTCGATTAGGCAATATATTTCAAAGATTTTACAATTGAAAAATTTTTTAAATTTTTTAAAATGTGGTATTTTAATTTTTAGTAAGTCAGCTACTTTTTAACGGGGTTTTTTGTATTTTTCCCCATAAAAAAGACAACTGAAAAAAGAGTTACAGGGTATTATGGTACTGGCTAGAATTTTAATATAGTGATCCGGATTTTGGGCTTGAGGTTATATGAGTTTTAGGGAGGCATAGCAGAGGCTAAAAAATTTTTTTTTTAAAATTTTTCGAAAGCAAATTTAAAAACTAAAAAAAGTTGTTTACTATTTTATGAACAAAAAAAAAAAGAGTTTCATCATTTTTAACTTTATTTTTTACCAAAAAAAACAAAAAAACGGAACGAAAAAAAACATTTTATAAAAGGCCCAGAATATCGAAATCTTAGGAGAAATGCGTACAAAAAATGCTATTGCAAAGCTAGCATTCCAGGCGGTGTATTGCAGTTTGCCTGGCCCCCAATATCCTTATCAGCGAGCGCCTGAGTACGACATAGCCACACGGGGGGACCCGGCGTGCGAGGAGTTGCCTACCCCCCCGGCGCCCCCACGCGAGGGCCCCATTTTCTACACAACCCCTGAACAGTTCTCCCCTAAAAATCATATATGCAGATCTTTCCTGCTCGCTTAAAGAACACACGCAAATCAACAAGTAACGAAAAAAAGAAACAAATCAGCACGGTTTTAAATTTGGGCGGTTCCCGGGGGGCATCCTTTCGTGCAATCATTTTTTTTTTTTAAAAACTGAAGAGTTTTGTTTATACAGAGCAAGTAGGTGTTTTAATACTGATAGAAACGCGGGGGGCCCTCGAACCAGCGAAGCCGAACAATCATAAAAGAAATTATATGTAAAAAAAATTTTAATGATTAAAAAATTTTTATATGAAAAAAATTTAAAATTTTAAATTAAATAAAAGTTATATTGACATTTCGGGGCGTCGTTTATTCATCAACGTTTGACGTTTTAGACTAATAAACTGTATAAGATATCATCAGTCAACAATCAAATGAAAGGAATCCCAAATATAATGGGGAGACTTTGTATGACATGCATGTTCTGCAACAATGCTAAGCCTATACCACAATTTAACAATTATTTGTAATCCCATTTAATGCACATTTTTATTGAAGTTGACTTTGTTCAATACAAAATATTCAAAAAAGTTGCAATAATGATTACTAATTAATTAATAAAATTTTACAATTTTAATTTTAAAAAAGCAGTACGCATTGAGTTTTGTAAAATTAATATGAATAGTCTACAATTTAAAACATATATTACGATCAAACCAGCAATACGTCTGAAACCTTGGAGGGCTTAGCCGATGTTTGATGAATGAAACCAGCATGGCTTCACAGAATGGGTCCGTGCCACTCTGTTGGAAGGTTCTGCCTGCTAACTGGGTTAAACGGCGAACTACGGAAATTGCCCCGTGTTCCCAATACAAACGCAGGGGTAGTATCTTGATAACACGAAGCGTGTACAAGAAACCTGTTAGGAAACCGGGTAAACACAGAGAATCACTAGTGGAGGAAATAGAGTACCATTGGCTGGGGAATACATACATCAGGATTGACTCTTGAGATGTACGCGGAAGTGCTCTGAGAACCAGAAGTTCAGATAATACCAGACAAGAAGAACTATAAAACCGAACTCGAGCTTAGACTTTGCACGAGATTTATTTACAAATGCCAATTTGAAATAGCATAAAAGAAAATAAGAAACGTACATTTGCTATATTCTGAAATACGTATAACTGTACGTACTAGATATTTCATCAATGCTGTAGGAAATACAGCAAGTTTAGGATAACCTATCTGATCTAGTTTCGAAAGAACTGGAAAATACAAATTTATATCCATGGCAATATACAGATATTTCATTAGTTTTGTTAGACGAACATTTTACTACTAGTATTAGCTGGATCGAACTCAGTTGATAAAGATCAAATGAAAATGTAAAATAATATCCAAGCAAAAATAAGGTGAAACTCAAAAGAAAAAAGTAAAGGTAAAGGACATCCTGTGGACGTATGACATGCTATTAATTTGTAAAACTGAAAATTTTAACACGCTTGCTATGTATATTTGAATGTTTGTTTTATGCTTGAAAGACGCTCGGATACAGTGCAGCTCTGTGGCATTGAGATTATTATATATTAACACTTACGGGGTATAACTTTATTCTATAATATCTACACAACCAGCATAAGTACTCAAACATTATTTCTAAACTAAAGCATCCTACATGGGGGGAGAAATACAAAAAAAACAAAACACATAGAATCAAAAAAAAGTTTACGCAGAGAGGGAAATTAAGGTTTGGGCGCACATACCGGTCCAACA
>JAMZAV010014767.1:0-12198 GCA_024449915.1 Sweltsa coloradensis | reverse complement strand
CACGCATGCCCCCTCCTCGACCCCCCGCCGATGGACAATTAAGACACACGAACGATGACGAAGACAATGACGACCGCGACGTGGAACCCTTCTCCCTACCCGTGCCTGGTTCTGACCAGCATGGGCCTTTCCTCCCCCCCACCCTAGGTTAGAGTGGTGCATTATGACCTAGCGGTTGACGCGTCCTTAAATCCAAATTAAAAAAAAATCTAGGTCAAGTCTGGTCACGGATTAGAAATAAAGGGTAGACCAGTGGTATTAAGAGGCAAAACCATCTCGCAAACATCATAGCTAGCAAGTACGGAGTAGCCGACCCATCCCCATCCCTTCGACGACCAACTACTACGACGTTACGAACGATGGCAAAGCCAAACGCGACGTGAGAAACCCCCCTTCCCAAATCATTACCACGCCTAGCGCTCTGTCCAGCAGGTGTCTGTCCTTACTTGGCCTGTACATCCCCTAGGCTAGAATTGCTCATAATGTCATAAACTGTTGGCGCGCTCTTGAACCACATAAACTTGAACATATGCCTAAAGTAGAGTTTTATATTTAAGGCTATTCGACCGCGTTTTTCTATTTTCCAAAATATGCTACTTAGTCAAAATAAAGTGAATGGCTTGAAACATGGCTATTTTAGAAAATCAAAAATATTTTTTCCAAATTTTTCTGATCCGGTACAACGGCCAATATAGCCACCTCAAAATAATTTCAAACTTCAATTCGCCAGGGCACACCATTCAACGTAGGGTGTTGTGCTTTGTGACATAAATTTTACAACTGTTTTCTTTGGACTGACTGAGAGAAAACAGATTATTTAACAATTGTCTTCCTGCGAATTTTTTCGTTTGGCGGTACAAATCGGTAAAAAATACCGCCAAACGAAAAATTCGCTGGAAAGACAATTGTTAAAAAATCTGTTTTCTCTCAGTCAGTCCATAGAAAAACAGTAAAACTAATGTCACAAAAGCACACACCGTACGTTGAATGGTGTGCCCTGGCGAATTGAAGTTTGAAATTATTTTGAGGTGGCTATATTGCCGTTGTACCGGATCAGAAAAATTTGGAAAAAATATTTTTGATTTTCTAAAATAGCCATGTTTCAAAGCCATTCACTATATTTTAACTTAGTAGCATATTTTGGAAAATAGAAAAAACGCGGTAGAATAGCCTTAAGTTAATTTTTGTGATTTTTTAAAATTGAGTAGGCCCAACTTTTTTTAATTTTTTAATTTTCATTTTAACATGATACGACGTCTTTTGTAATGTGGGGATTTTGTGTACCAAAGGTAACAGTACGAAAGTACTACGGGACAAATGCTCTTTCTGTTGCCTTTGCATTCAACTATAATTTTCTTTTATAAAATGGCATGTTAAATGATATGGAAAAATGAATGCAAAAAATATTATTATAACAGTTGGACAACAAAAATGTTTACGCCTAGATACATTGTTCGAAATTAGCCACAGAATTAGCAAAGGAACTGCTTGAGGCAGAATCAGGAAGTGTGGACTAGAAAATTCACATTTCCTTGGTTAATTGTTTCAAGTGTGTTTTACGTTCGTTGTATAAATCCTGCTGTTCAGCCAATGCCATAAGCCATAAAATAATGGCCAACCAGAGTAACATGCTCTGATTAGCCACGATTTACTCGCGGACGACGCCAGCAACGACAAGGCTACTTTGTATTAAAACTTAAAATATATTTTCATATATCTGCTTCGTCTCTGCGACCACTCGGAAATCATTATTAGGGTAAAGGTTCGACCCTTATTATGTAGGCTTGCTATTCAAGTGCAAACTTCATAACTGTTACAACCACTACTGTAACAACGATTTTTTTGCAATAGTTGTTTCAATTATTTGTTTCAGAGAAAAAGGACCAATCCTTATACGGAGGCACCGGCGTCAGATAGTAGTAGAGTTAGAGTAAAGAGAGTACATCCCTACGATCTGCGTAGTCCGCCAGATCCAAAGCCCACTTACTACGAGAGCCGAACCCAAAGCCTATGGACACACAAGAAGGGTTCGAAGCCAAGACGTCGCAGACACGCAGGCCGTAAGCGACCGAAAAGTTTGACTGTCTACAACAACAAAACACCAGCAAGGAGCCCAAAGAAATGGAGCCAGTTGACGTCATACTTGCGACTACCAGAAAGCGATCGAGTGCCGAGACATCGAAATGGAAAGATATGAAACAGGCAGAAGCGAGGATCACGGTGATGGGTCATCCCAACGATCAGATTCCACAAGGGTCGGGAAAGCTACTTGGACATGGATGGAATCAGAACAATTACATGGACTATTATTCTGGAGATTACTATGTACAGCCTTAGGATTATTACTTAGATGATAATTAAGAAGACGACTCGCATGTCGTGGACAGGATTCCTGTGATCCAGACGGGCGTCGTGACACCATCATGGTCAGATGCGCGAATCTTTGTCAAAAGTGACAAGGGAAACGAGATAACCTCCACAGAGCAAGGAGGTTCTGGAGGGACGGCGATGCCTGTAACGAAAAGCATGGCGGTGGTTTGCGGAGGCAAGGAGGGTAGCTCCACTGAGTGGAGAGGTTCTAAAGACGGAAGCGATGCCATTGACGAAAGCATGGCGGTGGTTTGCGGAGGCAAGGAGGGTAGCTCCACTGAGTGGAGAGGTTCTAAAGACGGAAGCGATGCCAGTGACGAAAGTATAGCGGTGCTTTGTTGCGGAGGTCACGTGACGCCCACTTGTGAAGAGGACCTTCGTATTGACAATGCGGATGAACAACACGACATCATCGGCGATCCTGACAATCATATGAATAAAGTAACCGATGAGGAAACAACGACTGCAGAGGTAAATGTTGGTCGAGTCTTGGATGAACTTGGTCGTAAGAGCAGAATGTCCGTTGATTCCTTTGAAGCGGGAGTCGTACAACCGGATACCGAAGACTTTACACCGCAAGATATAAACAATGAAGTGGATACGAGGGGACCTGAAGAACAACCCCAAGAGAATCTGGAAGTGGGGCAATCTTCTAGCAATACAACCGAAAGACCGATATTCGGCCAAAACTGTGGTTGGTGGCCACTCCCGTCGATATTTAATTGGAAAAACAATAAATAAGTAAAAATTTCAGTATAGGCCCTCAAGTCGTTTTCATCAAGAGAAAAATGTTCAATGAGGCAAAAATACACTCTCTTTAACATATCAACAATCATTTTTCAAATATAATAATATATTAGGCCTAGGCCTATATTTAATTTAAACTTTTAAATGGACGTTGGATTTTACTATAAATATTTTATTTAAATTTAAGTTTGTAAAGTGCTCTGTATTTTGATACTATTTTTATAGTTTTCTAAATAAAATGTGCATAATTTTTCAAGTGAAAAACGAAGTTTTTTGGCATTTTCATCATTAATTGTCCGATTTCCAAGTCTATTGCCACTCGCTACAAGAGTGAGAAAGAACCAGCCACAGCGTGATTCAGCTGTAGTCGCGATCAGTGTTGTGACTAGATAATTTTCCAAAAAGTTACCTAGAAAGTCACAACACTGGTCGCGCTTATTTGATTTTTACTGTCTTAGACTGTCTTCTAGGAAATGTGGTGGAGAAACTATTGTGGGAGAACAGAAAGGAGTGGATAAACTGCCGGAAGCGGGAAACAACGATGTAAGTAAGTAAGTAAGAGAGAGAGAGAGAGAGAGAGAGAAGAGAGAAGAGAGAAGAAGAGAGAGAGAGAGAGAGATAGATAGATAGATAGATAAAGGTCTTTATTTTAAGGCGGGATTAAGGCTAGTGAAGCCTTATCTTCCATCCAACCTAATACAACTAATAATAATAATACAAATGATAATGAAGGCTTATGAAAATTATAGATAAGATTAGAGATTAGAGAGAGGAGAGACGAGAGAGAGAGAGAGAGAGAGAGAGAGAGAGAGAGAGAGAGAGAGAGAGAGAGGTGGAGTGAAATGAATAAGATGGTAATTAGATTAAGGTTAACAAATGTTATAGATAATACATAAATAAATGTAGGAATACAATATTTAACATAAAAAAATGCAATTATATTTAAAAATGATGCTCACAATAATGATTAATACATTGTAAATATTGATATTAATGACAATCAACAAAGTAATTTATTTGGGATAGCCGTCAGATAGAAACTCATGAAGTGAGTAATAACTGTTTTTTAAGCAGGAAGGACTTAAGATTAGATTTGAAAGAATTGTCAGATGGGCATAAGCGAATTTTATTCGGAAGGTTATTATAAATAATTGATGCTAAGTAGTATGGACCTTCAGAGAAAAGGGAAAGATTATGAGAAGGAATGTGAACTAAATTGCTGGAACGTGTAAAGTGATCATGAACAGTTGTGTTTTGCTGGAGATGTGGGCATTAAGACGATCAAAAGAGATGCTGACTGAATCAGGACACATGCTAGTGTCGGGATTTCTAATTGTCGAAAGAGTTCCCGACAAGATCGCTTTCTAGAAGCTCCCGCTATTATCCTGATTGCTCTTTTCTGGAGGATGAAGACTCTTTTTGCATGAGGCAATGCACCCCAGAAAAGTGTAACATATGAAAGGTTGGAGTGGATGGAAGTATGTAATAATCAAAATATGAGGTTGGACTATAGTTTTAAGTTTCCTGAGTATAAAACACCCACTAAAAATTTTAGATGAACCAATGTTTGTTTGACCCGATCAATCCAAAGTCTCTCTTAGGATTAATCCTAAAAGTTTAAATGAATAAGAGCGAATTATGTGGTTACTCCCAATTTGGATTAGAGGGCTTGACAGGGGTATATTTTGGGGAGTATGAAAATTCATGTATACTGTTTTGGGAAGAGATAATAAAAGAATGTTTTGCTGGCAGTACTGAGACATTTGCACAGCCTTTTGATTTAATATCATTGGAAAGCTAGATATAGTGTGTTTGGGGGCAGTTAGCAGATGACTGAAGTCATCTACATACTGTATATGAAGTCCACCGGTTAGGTGTAGTTGCAGGTCATTAACATGAAGGAGGAAAGCTAAGGGACCTAATATCGAGCCTTGAGGGACTCCTTTAACTAATTTTTGAGGATCTGAGAGAACTGTTTTTGTTAAATTGTTGTCAACAGTGCGGAAAGCCTCTACTTGTGAGCGTCCAGGAAGGTATGATGAAAGCCAACTTTGAGCAATACCTCTGATCCCATAGTACTCCATTTTTGACAGAAACGTCTTGTGATCAATTGAATCAAAGGCCTTGCTAAGATCATAAAATATGCTAACTGCCTGTTCTTCTTTATCAAGGGCGGAATATACATGTGAGAGGAAACTGAAAAGAGCGGAAGTTGTTGATCTATGTTTAAAGAAACCATGTTGACTTGGTGAAAGAACGTTGTGATGATTGAGATAGCCCATAAGGCAGTCATGCATGATGTATTCATAAACTTTAGAAAAAGACAATAGGATTGAGATGGGGCGGTAGTTGTTTTTGTCAGATTTTTTCCCTTTTTTCTTATGGATTGGTATTACCTTTGCTATTTTAAGATCAGAGGGAAAGATACCTGATGAAATATACTCATTAATAATGTAAGATAGAAGAAGAGATAAAAAGTTGGAGCATTTTGCTGATGAGTTGCCGCTCCCCGAAAAATACATTCTGAACTTTAGGAATGTCAACACATATCAGGCTACCCGTTATCTGTCCTGTGCACGGCTGAAACAAGGCTGAAAAGTTTTCAGAATGAAAGAAGGCTTTTTTAACAGAAATAAAATTGAAAATGTTTTAGGGTTGGACATAACCTCACTATCGGCCATTACATGTAGGGTTTTCGACTCTGCACATCTCCGCAAAATTAAATTTTGAGATTCGGTTTTCTGGATATAGTTTCTAAATAAATTTAGCTTCCACCTAAGAAAAGTAGATTTCTCAGACATTTCTTTTCAGACGGTACTTAAACTAGAGAAAAACAAAAAAAAAATTGTACCGTTTGTAAAAACAAAATCGTACACCAACTGTTATTTCAGAAATCTATTTTTTCCTTGTACTTGGTGGAAGTTAAAGGTGTTTAGAAACTGTATCCATAAAACTGAAAAAACTTTTTTGTTTTTTGCAGTTTTATGTACTGTTTCTTTCAGCCAACGTTCATAGACTTTTAAAGGTTTTGACTCTAGGGTGATTACAATAGCCTTAAGTGCCTTGCTCAAGATAAAATAATCTAATCACAACGGTATGTATTTATTATTTATTTTAAATTTGTATGGTATGGTTCATTTTTACAGAAAATCACTCTCGAATAACACATTGCTAGATTGCCACCAGAATAAAAACTAAACAACAATATAAATCAACCAAATAAAAAACAATTATCACAAGTGCAAACATTAAATTAGAACAAATTATTTAACGTAACATCATTAATACTAAATACATATAATTAAAAACAATTCAAGCGTTTAAAATGTGCCAGTCGCTTTCTAAATTTCACCCCTTCGCGGTTAACATTGTTAATAATACCTTATTATATAAATACCATGTTTTATGTGCAAATTACATAACAAAAAATACAAAAAGTACTACTTTTTAAGTCACTTGGCACAAGATTCCAAAACGAAACAGACCGGTACCTCGATGTTCTGGACCCATAGGAGGAATAATTAAGGGTACACCCGTATTATTATTAAAAGAGTTATCTTTCACGTGTGATAGTCTGTGCCCTGTGGTAAGAATCAACATCTACATCGTGTTAGTAACTAGAAGGTTTTTGGAGACACTTCTGTGAAACTTTCCACTGGAAATTAGTCCTTATGAATACTTATAGCACCCAAATACCTTATAAAGACATATTTATTTATTTCAGCATCATACAAGCGAAATTGTCAACCATACATTGAAATTTACAAAACGTCGTTACAAATGACTTACCTATAAAATAAAATAAACGAAATGTAGTGTTATCGCAATAACAAACTCTATTTCCACCAATCACCCAGCATTCTTCTACATGAGTCGGCACAGTATGAAGAACATCTGTGGTTGACCATATATGCACCTTCTACTGGCTCCCATAGAGAAATGCCGTCTCTAACAAGGGGTCTATCCTCGGTCAAAGCAGCAACTATAAAGATAAACATTTTAGTATCATTTGACACAATAGAAACAGTTACATAATTCAAAACATACAAACTAAAACTGTTGGAGGAGCTTGAGGTAACCACACATTGAAGCAAAATGAAAAGGCAAAAATCTGGATTTTCTACTTTTTTATGGTGTTTCTATAAAGCATTACAGAATAATCATAACAATATTATACAGTGTACATATAAAATGCTTGATGCCCTTGATCACTTGATCACTTAGAAGCTCCATCGTTTGTCCTATCGGGATGTGGTTTATACCATAATGCCAAATAAGAATGTGTGCATTGAACGATTAGAGCACATTTTCCAAATAGTGCTTATTTTTCCAGTAACGGACAGTAAATATGCCACCAAACGGATAATTTGTAGTAATTTCCCAAGTTTGTTTAGGAAAAATGTGCTCTGATGTCGCATTGCGCTCATCCTTAATAACAACATCCAAAAAATGCATTTTTTGGGGGGATAAAATTAAGGGGTCGAAAGTGATCGAGTATTTATGTGAAATAAGCTGGATTTTCCGATTAAGCGATTTAAAAAAATTAATGTCCCGAGCTCCAACAGCGTTCTTAAGTAGCGTTTAAGGTGGAGTGGGTAATTACAGTTTTGGTGATCATGAAAGAGTCAGATCTACACCTACCTCGGTGTCATTGGCGTCACCTTGCACACGGTCAACCTTCCCGAACTTGTCGCGTCTTGTACACAAGATGGACACACCAGCGCAGTAGAACACGAAACTCAGCATTGAAAATGAAGCCGATGTACGTCATGTAACGCAGGAACGCTGAAACATACAACGCAATATCTGTCAATGGTGGATTTCCAATAATTTTTTTTAAAATGTCATGCTCAACGATCGTTTGAATAGATTGGCAGTTTTGTGGAGACATCATAAGTATCTTACTAATAAATTATGCTTTGACCTAAAATAAGAATATTCTCTGTCCAGGGAATTCAAAATTGCCAAAATATAATTTTTAAGATTCTTGTGGACGGTTCCACCAAATGCTCCAAAGATCCAATTGGAGATGAGTGGGGGTAAACACCAGAAAATATTTCTCCAGTATTTGGACTACTCTCTACTAGTCTTCGTATGTTACCACCCAGTGCAGGTAGAGTAGCCTTGGTGTACAATGTACCTTGTTGGAGCAGCATGCTCTTGGCAACCACATATATGATCGCCTCCTGTACTCTAGCTCCGTTCACATAGCAGGTGTAGTTGCCTGCTTCGTCGCTAGTCACCTCGTGAAGGTAGAGAGTTCGGAAGGTGTCGACCACTATCTTGGGCTCGACAGCATCTTCGGTGAACGCTCGGTAGGTAGCTGCAGCGTCGATCAAGATTCCGTCCTTGCGCCATGTTATGTGAGTGTTCAGAGATGACCTGGACAAAATGGCTGAATGCTCATTTCTGCATATGAGCAAATCTATTTTGCCTAAATCTCTCATCATATCTGAAGAAAGTGATGGGTGATGGACGTTAAATGCAGCTAAATGTAGCATGAAAAAGAATGAAAAAGACGTGAGCACGTCTTGGTTAAAATGGACACGTAGCACAGACACACACAGACTTTGAAGTGGCGACGTCGTATAACATGAAAAATAAGTCGCCTAGAATTGAGTATCTATAACAGAGGTCCAAGCCAAAAGCAAAAAAATGTTTAGAGAATTGCCATTTGGACAAATAATGCTGGAACAATGGCCTAAGCACAAAACATAAAGAAAAAGCAAGTAAAACTTAATCGGACCACTTTGTCCATGAAGTAAATGGCGAGTCCTATCCTCTGATGATCACAATGGAAATGGTCAGTAGAAGGTGGTGTGTAGGATCAAAGTACCAAATTATTTTGTTTTATTTGAATGGGTGAAAACTATTGGTAATGGGGGTGGGGATTAGCTTATTAAGGAAACTTAAGATGCATAAACTGCGCTAGCCATGTGCGGAAATATAGTTCTAAGCAGAATTGAACGAAGCACTCAGATTTGAGCAAGAAGAATACATCATCATAAGTGTGATGGTTGCTTTATAGGTACTCACTCTGGGCAAACCAACGTCAGATGCGCTTTTTCCGCGAGAACAAAACGTTTCTTATACCGGACATTGGTGTCCGATTTGTCGCTCTGAGGCACAGAATCTGAGTCTGAAAGGCAATGAAAAGCGATGAAAATGTAGATATCTTCAATGACAATGCAGAAACAATAAAGAGAAAATGTAGACTTCCTGATATGTAGACCAGCGGTAGAGGGCCAAATGTGCCCTACATTAGCCTTCCTGCCCTATGGGCAGGTAAAATTGATCAAACTATTGATTAATAACGAAACAAATTGAGTATGAAAAAATTTTAATTTACATTCTGTCATATTTATTTATATTTACATTTTTGTTTCATACCTTGCAAATATGTAGTATACATGGTGGAATGTACTTAACAGTTTATCTTAACTTAACATTTTTTTAAAATTAACAATTAATTACAATATCAAAAAATTACAACGTTTAGGCCTACGTCATAAATATTATTCTATATTATCTTCCTACTCCAAACATCCTTAACATTTTTATCTTAACTTAACTTAACCATTTTTTAAAAGCAATTAATAACAATATCAAAAACATTACAACGTTTACATTATTAATGTTATTCTATAGCTAACTCCTCCAAACATTTTCTAAAACTTTTCACTTTGGATTACTCAACAGCTGCAGCTAGCAATTTATTCCATTCCACAATAATTGTTCTGTTGAGAAACGACCACCTCCCAACTCCTTCTTTTTCCCATTACATTCCAACTTCCAGTTATGAATAAAGCACAGTAATGGCAGTACTGCAATACAAATATGTGCAAGTGTGTGTATGCATTACCATTACTTTTTGTAATACGTACCTTTAGCGCATGCGCCAACACACTCCTCTATGTGGATAAAGATGGGTATGTCTCGAGTATATTCGCTGAGAACGGGGAATGTCTGGGATAAGATTTCTGATTGACAAGACAATTGAGCCACATTCAGGAAGAGGGTTTCGTTTGAGTCTAATGCACTGGAGGAAGTATTCACCTGCAATATTACAAACACATTAACGATACGGGAGTATCCAAAACAGGAACGAAATATCGTCGAAAAAGAAAAAAAAAACTAATAAAACGTTTCCTTCCATTTAAATTAGTTGTTGGTAAAGGTGCCAAGTTTAAGAGGGATCAAATTCTAAAAATACGTTATATTCGTGCATTGAAGTCTCCCAGTTAGTCAAGGAACCGGATATGTATTAGCAAAGTTTGGATGATAATGTTTAAAACGTGAAAACAAGGCCTGTAAGTCTTGACAATCAAGCTGTCACTGAGTTCCATTGATCGTGGAGTTTAAGACGCAAAACAAGAATATTTGACAAATCTACTCTTCCCTGAATGCCCGTTGTTTCAAAGGTAGTTTATAGCCAAGCCGCGGCGCGCTACACACTCAAAGCACCTTATACAGAAAGCAGAGTTGGGGTGTCTTCGAGGTGTCATCCAACCGCCATGAAACAAGCTATGAACTTAAAAAACTGTCATGATCAGGAGGATTCAGGTACACAAGACAACACATGCCAAACTTAATTGAGTTACGATAATTCCTTCTGGGTGAAAAATCACATGCTCAAAATCACTTAAAGTATGTTAGCTACTGGCTACTACTGGTGAGTCGGTGGTGGTGGTCCTGTTTTGGGTAAACCTGTGAGAGGCATTTTAACAACGGTGCCTCTGCCGAAATCGCTCCAGCGGAAGAAAAATAATATATCAAGTATCCCTAGTAGAATATAAGTTTGGAACGCCAATGTGGCCAATATCAACGGACAGTCAATTGAAATCAGTGGGTATTAATTGATCATCAGTTGTGTACAAGCTGTCCCTACCAGTCGATCACTTGACCAACTGGCCATGCCAATTGATGTCTGTTCAAACTATCTGTCATAAACTGATATTTATTTATTTGTTGGTGCACTCAAATACATAATTACTGCCAATTTACATTGAGTAGACTAAAATAAATTTAAATGCATATAAAAACATAAAAAAGATAAAATCCAAAGATATAATTCAAAATATCAAAATTGACCGGCATGGGGGTTTCACATACACTTCTGCCATCAAGTAAAAGTATATAAAAAATTAATTCAGATCGATTGATTTGGTTCCAAATATCAAACAGCCATGAACTAAAATTTGTTACAATAAGGGATATCTGTAATATTTGTTGGACTGTGATCACCAACTCACGCCTGTGGTGTTGTCGTAGCGTATCCTCTTGAGCCGGCAGAAGGCGACCCTTGCCCGGATACCCGTGGGTCCCCTACAGTCTCTGCACGGACCCCACGGCTCCCACTCGCTCACCGCCTCGACCTCCACCCGATCCTTCTCACGGAGACGCACGAAGTCCGGCTCCACAGAGAGCCGAAGTCGCTGGTTCATGGGCTGGCAGGTATTTGCCCTGGTAGGCTCGCCAGTCGGAGAGGTTCCCGGTCACTGGAGGTCTACTTGACGT
This sequence comes from Sweltsa coloradensis, assembly GCA_024449915.1. Taxonomy (NCBI): domain Eukaryota; kingdom Metazoa; phylum Arthropoda; class Insecta; order Plecoptera; family Chloroperlidae; genus Sweltsa; species Sweltsa coloradensis. The sequence continues at coordinate 564 of JAMZAV010014767.1, read as the reverse complement.
CACCACCACTAGGGGATAAGAAACGCACTTTGCTCATGTGAATACGGTTGGACAAGCTTCGGAAAACTTTTTTTACGTTGTAAAATGGATATTTGAACAATCGCTTCTATTTCATATTGGTACAAGCTCGAACATTTTACAATTTAATTTTCACCCAAAAGAAGAATCTTTGGAGGTTAATGTCGCGATCATATAACATTTCAATAATTGTCATCTTTAGGCTACAAGCTTTGGGAATGGCTACAAAAAAAACTCCTTTGGGGGCTCATTTACGGTCTGCAAAACAAAAAAATATGCTTGATTAGAGATATGTACACATTCTTACTTGACACACTGGGACCCAAGTTTAAAAAATGCGTTTGGAGCCACAAGCCACCGTCAAAACGTAAAGTTATCCCACCTCATTTCGGTGACTAGAGTGACTTTAAGGGTCACGTGACTGCCGAAACGTACGTTTTGAGCCAAATGCAAGTTTTAAAATCACAACGTACAGTTCGAAACGTACGTTTCTACCAACGGCCGAAAAGCTCATGGTTTTTGATTTGGTTTTTTTAAACACTTATC
>JAMZAV010014766.1:0-25967 GCA_024449915.1 Sweltsa coloradensis | reverse complement strand
TCACACCCAAAAGGGCAGAGAAAAGGGGGAAAACCCCTTTGGGGGAGCTCGGGTCCCCGGGGTCCAAACCAAAACTGTCTAGCTTCATGAATTTTACTAATAGCCATGCCCTTTGTTCAGCCGCCCCTGCTTCGGGGACACCACGTACAACACAAAAGAATGCCCCTACCACATCGCAGTGGAAGCTGAGACAGAGTGGGATGGGGGAGAGAAACGACACCAGGTGCAAAAGAAGGGGGGTCAAATGTTTGGGGTAGTCAGTACCCTGGCGAATTCTGTGTGGGTGTGTGTAGTACATTGTCTGCGGGCATTTTCAATCGTTTTTGCTCCGGTTAGGTGTGCTGATGTTAGAAAATTCCAACACTAATTACTGTCCATTTATTGGCCAGTTGTAAATTTCCCGTAGGTCGGGGCCCCCAACCCCCTTTATTTGACACTCGCAGTAGGGATAAAGTCATCCACTTCGGTCTTTTTTTTTAAACGCTCTAATTGACGTATTCGGTAAACTCACGGATTTGTGCGCTGGTGGTAAGTTTACAACAAACACAAACTGTCCGACTACTATCCTTTGAACTTGCATTCCCTAGGTACTGGGTTTTTGTTATACTGGGAAATGAAAAAGTGAACTAAAAAAAGATCGTTTTGCCACCTGCTTGTTAAAATCATATAATCAATGGTTTCTTTTTTTCATCATCTTAAATTTTTAGGAAAAAACAATACCAATGATTAATTCATGCTTACAGTCATTCTTTAATTTTCCCTCTCATAAAAACTTATCTTAGTTTTATTTTTCAAATAAAAAAATTTAGAATTATTACTGTTAAAAAATTTTGGCAACACCAAAAACCCTACATGTACCAATTGTGGGGGCCTAAAAGGTAGTAAATTTTCTTTTTCTTTTCGTTTTTTTTTTAACTTCTTGTGAAGGCTAATTTTACAATGTTTATTTCGGGAGGTTTATTGGGGTTATTGAGGAGATATGCATAGCATGCATTGCGAATACGACTCCTTACGGGACAAGCTTTTGTCACAAGCACAAAAAATTAAACAGAGTTTTCATTTCGGCGTGTTATGATTGAACATTCATTTGGATTCTAAAACAAACCCGAGTACTCTATCACTTAAAAAAAAGGGGGACAACTAGCATTGCACATTTCATAAGAGAATTGGGGCCCCAATGAAGAAAAAACGGGAAAAGTTTTTGAAGGAGAAAAAAATCCACAGGATGATCATTAAAAATACAAATGCACTGCAAATAAAAATGTTTGGACTTGTTGGGAGTGTGTACGCCTCAATTCCCAACTCGTTCTTTAAGATTCTGGCACTTTTTGTTCAACAATGATAAATTTTCAAGTTTTGGTTTCACGTGATGTTGGGAGATCAGAATTTCCACCTGGGGTTTTAGTGTTCGGGGAAATGTTGGGCTCTGTTTTGTGGATGAGGTGGTGTTTTTGACACACAAAAAGGGGTGAACTACATAACTCAAGTTACACAATCTTATCTTATATATAAGTTATACAATCTTGATAACAAAATCCTTTGTTGTGTACACGATAACGGGGGCAAACATAAAACCCCCCGTAAGATGTACACTTGTAAAAAAAAGGTTGTGTGCGAGGCCCAAACCCACGAGAAGGGTTGGATTTGGACTTTGGGCCCCATGTGATGGTGACCGTGACAATCTGCAATAATTCCATCCCGGGGTCCCTGTAGTTATAAAGTTTTGTTCGAGCATTGCCACTTGGGGGCGGGGGTAATAGTTTTTTTAGGGCCGTGGTCAGGACAACAGCAAGTAGTGCTCCTGTAGAATGCAGATTGAAAGACTTAAACAGGGTTTTTCAAGGGCCAAATGAGTACCATAGAGATTTTGATGGCTTTTTTCGTAAACATTTTGGGGCCATAGATGGGCCAAGAATTCGCTACATTTTCAAAAAGGAAAATGTTATACGATACTGCACTCGGCCAATAAACCCCCTCACGACGAGAAAAGTATGGAAGAAAGGGGTTCGCACCTTCAGTGAAAAACGGGGGCATCACAGGCAGCTTTTTATTCTGCAAAAAATTTTCCAACAATCGACCTAATTTCAACATAGGGTTTCTTGCCCCCATTGGGACTCAAAAACGGGTTTTACCAGGTCAAAGTCAGTAAATTTTTGGGTTTGAGTTTTTGGCCGCCCAAGTCAGCCCCCTCGTTCCAGAGAACTACTGACCAGGGGCCAGCAGAAAATGATTTTGTAGCCTTTCATGAATTTCTCCCAAAAAACTGGATGTAATTACTAAATGGTGGGTAGAGGGCAAATGGCGTAACTACCCGGGGTAGCAAGGGTTTGCAGTTACTGGGCCTGGAGTGAGCCCTCTCCCCGAGGGCTAGTTCACAAAAAATTTAAAAATCCCGAAAAAGTAAAATTTGAATGTAGCTTTTTTTTTCAATAATTGAATTCAAGTTTTTTGTTTTTGAGAATCGAGAAAGTGCCATTTACGACCCAAGAGTTTTTTGCTTTTGAATAACCATTTAATTATGCGCATGAGTTGCCCAAATCTCATCCACAGGTTCGACCATCTTCAAAACTCCTATTGTTCTTTCGGTTTTTGGGTTTTTCTGCAAAAGAAAAGGGTTTTTTTTTTTGTTGAAGTTGACTTCCAAGTATAATTAAACTATGCTTCAATTCATTTACTGACAGAGCTCCGCACAAAATACATCTTCCATCCCCACGCAACCCGTATCGGCAGGTTGTGAAAGTGAAAGGAATTGGGGGATGAAATCGTATCTGTAAGGTGTAAATCAACACAGTAAAACTTTCTTCGAATTTTAAGTCCCCGACGCGCGTTTAGTGTTATTTTAAATTTAAGATTTAAAAAATGTAAGTTTTGAAAATTTTTGTGGGTTTTACAAAATGCGATAAAAAAGAGTTTTGAAAAGGGTGTAAAAAATTAAACCAAGATAAAATTTTAAAAAATTAGTGATTTTTATAAAAAGGAAACTGAAAAACGCAGGGTCACATAGAAAAAGCAAGAAAGTCGGAAATTGGGTTTAAACGTCAATGTCGGGGAAATGTTCTCAATTTCCGGTGAAATTTTAAAACACATAATGTTGAAAGAGCATGGGATTTTTTTGGGTGACACATAGCAAAAAAACAAAGGACAATATGAGGATGGGTGGGGGGGCCAATTTTGTTTTTCTGGGGGCCCCCCTGCCAGGTTTTTACGCCATGGGTAGAGAACATCATGTGGAGTGCCTGAAGTGCCTTAAACTAAATCTGAACATTACCATGAAGTTCCACATCTTTGTTTCATTAATATATTTCAAAGCTTCTCGTATGGCATAATTTTTTGGAGTATAAACAGAACACATGTCATGAAGTCAAAAAACTACACTACTGCCGCCACAATAGTAAGCGCAACCAACCTTCGAGCCATTTTAAAGATCCATCAGTGAAAATTATTTAAAAAAGTACGGTATTCGTGACAAATAGTTTGAAAACTAGTTTTCAAAAAATTACATCTGATTTTGTGGACTTATTATATCGGCAAAGGTCGAAAACGAATTTCAGGTTCCGGAAGTAGCCATGGAGGGTTTCGGCTGAAACGAAACTCAATAGATTGGGTACATAAAAATTTTAAAATTCTAAAAAGTTGTCTACAACGTAATCCGACTGGAAGGGTCGCCAAGCCAACAAGAAATTCCCGTCTTTCTGCGAGGGAGGTCATTCCTGCCTCAGCATACAGGCTGAGGAGGGGGGCTTGTCCGAAATGCACCCAGCGCCAGCCGGAGACCACTGTGGTGGACAGTATCGAGAAGTTCAAGATGGAATCAGGGGCCGACGAGTAGACCCAACAGGCATAGTCCATTACGGACCTAACCAGTGAACCATATATTCGCCAAAAGTTAGTGAGTTAGTTAGTTGGGGTTTTAGGGCACAAAACAGTAAATTATCAGTGCCATCAAATTTTCTCGATTGCTAAATATATATGAATTTCAATTGAATTTAAAAAGGGTTTTACTTTACATAAGAAATTAATAACATTATTGCTTGTCGTGGAGTTGTGTGAAAAACTTCCGTAATTACAGGCCAAACACGAGAGGTTGCGAGTTGGAATTTAATAAAAATACATAGCCTATTGTATTAAAAAATAAAATATAGACCTCTCTTACAACGTTATTTACATTATTTTTTATTTCTGTTCAGCTACTATTGAATGCCTCAAACGACAAAATGGACGACCTACTTAAGCAAGAGCGCCACAACACGGCATTGCTGCAAGCCGTACTTCCCAGCTGTCAAACAAGGAAAAAGGGGGTGCAATCGGGGTGCCCGAGCTCCCGAATCCATAAAAGGATGCCATGTGAATCTTTCCAAGATTTACATGGCAAACTACCTGCCGGGGATGTTCGGATTCAGGCGGGGTCAGATTAGTTGATTGGATATTGCTTTACGTCTCATATTTATGAAACTTGGCAAATCGAGACAAAGGGGGAGGGACGTAAGGGATAGTCTAAAAACTTCTGTTGGTAGACATTGTTGACATAACAGATGCGCAAGGTATATTCAAAATAGAAATAACGACGCAATATTGACCGCCATCTTGAATTCTGGGTGTCCGGGCCCATATTCGGCGTGGCAATAGAGATATTCGAATTCAGCAGGGTCAAATTACTCTTAAAACGTATGTTGCCCAATTGTAATACGGTATGCTTCTTGCGTGATGTAAAGGCTGAAAGTTGCCTATTCCAATATGAGAGTTTCAATATTTCCCACCTCGCAAAAAAACAATTTGTACTGGCAAATTGCGAGCTTTTTACAGTTGCGGTGGGTGAGCGATCTATATAAGAGTTTAATGTTAAGTTATTTAACCCATTCACTTCTGTATATTTACTCTTCGTTACAGGGTACCCTGCAATAAAATTTGGATGATGGCGAAAGCGAGCGAAGCGAAGATTCCAATTTCACTACACTGGAGAAAAAAACCGGAATGTTTTTTTTTTTTTTCTTTCTTTTTTTTTTGGGATTTTTGTCTGTTTTTCCACACGATTCCGGCTAACCGATACTCCGATTGCGATGAAATTTTATGGAGGCCTTCGGAAATCACTGAACTTAGGGGAAATGCCAGTTTTTGAGGGGCAATCGGGAATTTTTTTTTCATGAAAATCGCAATTTTACGATTTTTTCATATTTTAAAAAATTTCTTCGACTTATAACACCTACATGCTTTATTTCCGATTTTAATGAAATTTTTGCACAGAACCTTTATTTTATGAATTAAGATATTTTGTGAAATTTGAGCGCAATTGAAAAAATATTTATCATAAAAAATCGAAAATTTTACAGGTTTTTTCTTTTTTTAAACAATTCTTTGACTTATAACCACCTACATGCTTTTTCCGATTGTTATCATTTTTTTTGCAGAACCTTTTTTTATGAATTAATATATTTGTGTAAAATTTGAGGCGCAATCGAAAAAAATTTTTTTTATAAAAAATCGCAATTTTACGAAATTTTTTAACAATTACGATTAATTTAAAAAAATTAAGTTAATTTTTAATTTTTTAAAATTAATTTAATTTGAAAAAATTTCAACTTAGTAATGATTTTTTCCACAGAACAACAGAAAATTCGCATAACACATGGCAGCTCAATGCACCAATTACGCTCATCCAAACAACGCGGCGGACTTAAGCGTTTTCCTAGTTGAGAGTTATTATTTATCGTATTATTGATTTTTTTTTTCATTATTCAGGTGAGGAGATCTCTACGCCAGTCACAAGGGTATGACATACAAAGGTTTCCCGTTTACAAGATGGGGACTTTTGATGAGATAACCAAGGCCGCAGACATTGAATCCAAGCAGAAAAAATCACATCGTGAAGTGCTTCACGGAAAGTGCAATTTTTGGTAACTGGTTCTGATTTTTGTGAACCTTAATGTTTGTCTTTATGTTATACGTATTTACGATAACGGGCAATGAATTCAGCTATTATGGCAATTGGAGCTGTGAATAGTTTTAGAAAGTGTATAATCATGGAAACGAATGGCATGCAAAAACTCACCCAAAAATGACACGAATGAACTGAAATAAAGCAGTATAGGCCTACTAAAAAGTTATTTCGGGGTAAAGAATAATTTATCTACACATTTAAATATTGATGATATTTATCCTGCCACGTCTGTAGTGGTCAAAAATCCAAATCCTTAACACCTTTACTTTGGATTTTATAACGTAACGTTTCGTAACGTTTCTCAATGGAATAGGTTGCGGGTTGAAGACTAGCTCAATTTTAAATTTTGGCATTTTGGCATGCAATTTTGGCATTTAAGGCCTAGGCTGTGAACAGTAATGAACACAGTCCCAGGCCTACAAAATATTTGTCTGTTCAGGCCTAGGCTACAATATCATGCCCATTGTTACAGTGATAGCCTGCCAGAAAAGATGGCAAATCATCAAGGATTCATTTGTAAAAGAGCTGAGGGCAGAAGAGACCCGAAGTGGGGACGCGGGCAAAAAAAGGAAGGCTTGGCATGCCATATCTGCAGTTTCTGCGCCCTAGCCACACGTCTAGGGAGTCAGTTTCCTCCCATCATCAGAAATTTCACCTCCTCCATCATTGAATAACCAGTCTCCATCTTATACCTACCCTTCACCTCCATCCTGCTCAAATTCTTCACAGTTGCTCCCCTTTAATTTTTTTCAAAGTCCAAATTCCCCCTACCAAGCCCAATCCAACCCTCATTTCTGGACCATCCCTATAGTACATGTGGAAGAGAAACTGATACTCTTCTAGGTGGTAAATCCTTCTACCTCCCACTCTACCAGCTCCCCTGGCATACTTTTTCCTTCACCACCATCCAATTCCAACAGTCGATTCAGTTCCCCACTCACCATTTCCCCCCCAGCCTCAACCCTTTAATGACTAGTAAACCAAATAAAAATAGCAGAAAACTAGGCCTAGATGCATTTCGCTGGAATCTGAAAGGGCCGAGTTGTTACGGGCTCTTGCAGAACAAGGTCCCATCGACAAACAAACCGGTATGTCTGATTTTAAGGGCTTATGGCATGATCATGATCTAACTTTGCCACCTACTTGATTTGAAGTTGATAGTGAATGAGCCAAGTGACTGCAGTGAATTCATTCCTCAGTTATGTTGTAGGCCTACTTCTTCAAAGTTTGATATTGCAGAAACTTAATTATTGAACGATTAGCCCTACAGCTCATATGAACGACAGGGACATGGTGAACTGGTTGTGAAGTAGGTCTAGTGTGAACGAGTGGTGGTATAATCTGAAAAAGATTTTTGACAATAATTGTCGGTAAAAAATGTTCACTGTTCTCAAAATTGTTCACATTTTCTTTTCAGTTTGCCCATCGGTCATAGATTAGCAGTTGTTTATTTAATAATTTAAAAAAAAATTCTTGCACACATTCAACATTTCTAAAGGCGTTTCATTAGGTACTAACGGTATTGAACATAGCCTAATGATCATTGTTTAATATTACTATTACATTTTTCTTTGTAGAATTACACACCAATGGAACTTTTCTGTCTGTCTATGGCCCCCAACTTGGACAGGATGGATCCAGCAAAACGGGAGCAAACAAAGCTAAGATTACAAACAATCTTGGTTAAAGAAGAGTTTAAGGTTAGAATAGTAAATTAGGCTTATTTAAATCATTAATTGTTAGGTTAGTTTTTATTAATATCATCGAGAATCCATATTGTGAACCATATTGTATTTCTATTATAATTGTACATTATTTTATTGCATATTTAACCATTTGTATACTTAGATAATTTATTGTAATATGTAGGCATATATTATTTCTGTAGCCCTAGGCCCCCCACTACTCTTTAATTATTTTTAGGGCTAGAATTTATATGTTTTGCAGCTCTCAATTAATTGTTCTACTTCCATTACTAAATTATAATAGTAAATTGATATTTTAATATTGTACTTTATTGTATTTATTGTACTGTAAATTTGTATCATTTTTAGGTCTACGTAACCTACGCTTTCAAGCTTTATACATCATTTCCTTAATCCTAGCCAATGACTACCAGCTTTTTCTGAGACAATTGAAGCGCTGACACGTAAGTCAAGTTACATTTTCACATTTACTCGATAAGCATTATTGAATAAAGTGAATAGTCCAAAAACCACATGTAGGTGACACCACAGTGTTGCCTGTGCAACATACAACATTATTCCGTGGAAAAAAACAATGGTAAAAATTTTACAACGTTATTCAGGCCGGATCTTCAATTTACACATCGAATATCCGGTCTTGCCAGCTGATTTGGCCTTCATTCTAGAAGTATTGCATGAACTCGTCTTGACGCTTGCAGAGTTCCTGGAGAAGTTGTTGCTTCCCACATTGCCAAGTGGTCGAAGCCCATCCATTTGGGTTTCCCTCCAACGTCCAGGATGATTTATCTCTTCATCTTCCTGGTCTACCAAGTCAGCAGGACAGTACGAGTTGTTTTCATCCTCCTCTTCCTCCTTGCGTTTCTTGTTGCTTTTCTTCTGTAGAAAATTGTGCAAACATACAGTGGCTGTGACGATGGCTATTACTGTGTCTTCCAAAGCTATTATAGGCTGCCGATATATCCGCCATCTAGAGGCTAATATGCCAAATGAGTTTTCAACAAGCCTTCGAGCCCTACTCAAACGATAATTGTAAATTCTCTTCTGGGGAAGCAAATCTCTATTTGGGAAAGGCCTCATGATATTGACTGTCAAGGGGAAAGCTTCATCGGCAACAAACACCGGGGGGAGCTTATAGCCGAACAAGTTAATGGGCTGGGTTAATGGAAGAGTTCCATTCAGAATCTCTTGACCAAAGTCCCAATTACTAAATGTTCGGCTATCGTTTTGCTTTCCTAGAGCACCAATGTAAACACAAGTAAAGCAGTAGTTTGCATTGCAGGCTGCCATCAACACAAGGCTGAATTCTTTCTTATAGTTGTAGTTTGCAGAGCCTGACTTGGGAGGAGCCTAGAAAGAATCAAACCAAATTTGACTCTACTATGCCCTATATAATATGGCTTCAGAAGTTCAGATTGTTGTACTTTAACTTTGAGGCTTTGTTATTATTAATGAAAGATACAACATTTTATATTACATGTAGGCCTACACTGACCTATTGTCAGTGTAACATTGTATTTATCAGAATTTATAAGCCATTACTGTAAATAAATAAAGCATGCCAATATTAGAGGCCACATACTTGCATGGTTACATGCTTTCCATCTAGGGCTCCCATACAATTAGGAAAGATCCATTTAAAAAAAAGCCTCTGCAATTTGATGAAACTTTTCAACATTTAGAGGAGAAGGGGGGAAGGAAGGAGCCTGTACACCTTGCTCTTGGCCAACACGACAACGAAATTTCACGTGGAGAGGAATAAACAATCTCATATTTTTCCATTGCACCCTGTTTTGGGTTTTCCCGTATCTGTGCTTGTAAAACTAGAAATATGTTTGTTGAAATCTAAATCTCGTAGTTCGGTGGAAGGGCTGGGTATTGATATTATGATGGCCATAATGATAGCCATGTATGAATTCTTATTTTGGGATATTGACCCCTTGAAAGATATAAAAATAAGAAGCTTTGACTTCTCTAAATTCTGGTGGTAAACAGAAAAATCAAAACTTTGTATCAAACCAAGCGTATCAAACTTTTCTATGATATACATTAATGTTATGTTCTTTCTTCCTTATTCTTAATTTTAATTAAAGGTACACTGAAGTAAAGTTTTATTGCTTATTTGTTAGAAGACCTTATTTGAATCACAACACAGAAAACGCGAAGTCAATCGGACCGGTAGTTTTTTGTACAGGAAGCTTCAAACTAGGGTCGGCGGCGGCTCGCAATTTTATGACGTCAGAGAAACACAGCCCCTCTCAGCGAGCCAGCGGGTGGCACTGTTGAAGCTAGGGGGTGCGACCGAGAGAGGTCAGTTGACACAAAGACTTTAAAGTTTAAAGACGCATTTGATGTCATGGTCGTATAATAGTTGTGCGTTACAGACGTAACTTGTTATATAGTGCATCAATCAGTTCATTTAATTAAAGTTATGAGTGGGTTGATTTCGCAGGCGTGAGTAAAGAGTATTTATTGCGAAACTGTGTCAGTTTTAAACCGCCGTGTGATAATAATTATTAGTGAGTTTTAGCTATAAGCTATTTGAGCTTTTATAGAAACCGGTCGAAAACGCGTCTTGTAGCAGAATGGGACGCTTTTATTAGATTCCGTAGGTGTACATAATAATTAGTGTTGCAACTGTATATATGTGTGTTTATTCGTTTTTACTATTTAGCCAATAGCCATGACCGTGTGTTGTGTTTTTGGGTGTAGCAACCGATCAGAAACACGTGCTGTGACCAAGATAAGCTTTCATAAATTCCCAAACCGTGACCGATCGCCCGTACGACATCGGGCATGGCTAAATAAAATAAATCGCGTTGATTTTACACCCGGAAAAAACTTTATTGTATGTTCTATCCAATTTGAGGATTAAGCTTTTGAAATATCTCATTCTTTGAAAGCTCAGTTTGGACTAACTGATGGGCAAGTTTTAGTTCACCGATTTCTAAAGAAATGTCCCGTGCCCACGAAAAAATTAAAAGGGAACTTACTATCTTCACCTAAATGTAAACGAAGAAGAGAATCAGCCTTTCTTCGAAACAAGGTAATAGCAGAAGCTGTGCAAGATAGTGACGCACAACAACTAGTTGCTTCTGACATTGTTGAGGTAGAAATGATCACAACCGACACTGACAAGAGGCCTAGCACTAACGATGTTGGTATTCAATGCGATCTGATAGACATAAAACGATTATAAATGCAATTGCATTGGTAAAAATGGTAACGAGCGTGAATCTGACTCTGAAACTGACACCTTAGAAGTTGAAGACGAAGACAATTATAATTTCAGTGCATCGTCCTGTATTTCGTCTAGTGATGATTCAACAACTGACGACGACAACGATGAAATAGAAGATAATAGGCCTACAGAAAGTAGACAACCAAAGAAAGTGAGCTTCAACGCATTTATAGTGTTCTGGGAATGTTTAGTAGGATTGTTTAGATTGTGTCAACAATGTGGACATATTATCACTAGCATAGAACAATCAACGAAGGGTACGTTACTTATTGTGAAAACAGTTTGTGAAAAGGGACATGCGATTACATGGCGATCTCAAAACTCTGTAAATAGACACTCGATGGGGACGGTCAGTATAGCCACTGCAATGTACATTACGGGATTGGGCTATACTACATTTTAATCTTTTGCCGAAACAATAAAATTATGTTTAATGTCCGAACAAAACATTTTATGCTCTAATCAAACGTTTTGTATCGCCTGCGATAAAACACACATGGCACGAACATAAAAGAGAAACATAGATGAACTAAATGCTTGTAATAGCGAAGTTAGATTAGCTGGGGACGGCCAGTACGATTCGCCGGGTTTTTGTGCTAAGTATGTTACGTACACCGTTATGGACGTCAACACGGATAAGATAATTGATTTTATTGTCTTACAGAAAGGTCTAATAATTGGAGAGCTCGAAAAACCTGCCTGCGACCAACTATTGACTAGACTAATCAATTATGGCATCAACATCACAATGTTTTTGTCAGACCGACATCGAGGAATAAGAAAACTTATTCGGACCCTATACGCGTTTCCAAGCAAAGGGGTTGCTACCTGGTGGCGAAAAATGCAACTGTCCGATCAGTGATAGTGGGAGGAGCGCGCTATGCATGCAAGGGGTTTAAAAGTCGTAATATTTTCAAACCCGAATTTCCACCCATTCAGAGATGTGCTTGGGTGCTTACCTGAAGAACACATGTCATTCCGGTAAGCTTCTGGTTTGAGTCAAAAATGAATGCAAATTATTTTGCGTTTTCTTTCCTAGATTTTTTGGTGCGGCTATCACTGTTATGAAGTATAGTGAGGGACTATTAAGGGGGTACATTCTCGTACTGACTACTTTTACATTGCAATGTATGTGATATGTATAGTTTGAACAGTGCAATTTTTTGCCATTCACGAAGCTGTGGTTGCCATAGCTTGTGCTCATTTTAGGGAGAAAGCAAGGAAGAAAGATGCCCAATCACTCATAAATATTGGTGCAACGTATGCCCAAGTTGCGACAAAGTAGAAAAACCCTCACTGAAAAGTTCCTGACGCGCAAATATGCAAAAATAGAAGAAGTTACAAAACTGGTATCCAGGAATGCTCGTAGTAATGGAACATCTTTTACTATGGACATATGGACTGATGAGAACCGACAGACCTCGTATGTTGCCACCACGCTCATCAGATCGTGGAAGGCTCACTAAAGAGTAACTTTTTAGCATGTAAACCGATACACGAAACAAAAACCGCACTAAACTCGAACCAGTTTTGGGTATAAACGTAAACTCCGAAGACGGTGAACTTCGCGACCAAACTAATTACCTCAAGAGCAACAATGTCACCATAGTGACTGATATTGGGGCCAACGTCATTGCGGCGTTCAGGAACTAAGATATTGCTTAAATATCTTGGCAGGGCATAATTTAAATCTAGTTTAAGATATGTTTAACAAAAGCCTCAACAAAGTACTTGCGTTGTGTGTGTTCAATATTGTGTTCAAAATTCTGTTCATTTGAATTTACCGCATAAGAGACCGTGTTCACTTTCACTTAATTTCACTCAATATAAATACGCCGAATCGAAATGAAACAAATGTATTTAGGAATCATATCATCCCTTTAATATTGGTTAGTTATTAAATCTATCCGAGGGTATTTCTCAATGAGTACAATTTTGGATTCACATTTTCATTCCAAGCCTTCACTTCATAATTGTTATTAGCCTTAAGCTTAAATTTAACAAGTTTCCTAGTATAGAGCATAGAGGGATATTTAGCCAATGCAAAATGTGTTTTGTTTATTAAATTAAATTATCATTAGACCGTAGGTCCTAGACCCGCAGCTAAAAAATGCCTCACCAAAATTTAGAGGTGTGCTCTAAACGAAAGTTAATAAATCCCATTGAAATGGAAAACTTAATGAAAGGTGCACAAAAAAAAACTGGCAACATCACCCACACCCTCCACACCTCACCCAATTACAGGCATAGGTCAAACTCCTCAACGTGTTCCGGTATCAATCATCTTTCATAAAAAAAATCCCTTCACCAAGTTCGTTAGTTGGTTATTGGGATCTTAGGGCACACAACAGTAAAGTTATCAGTGCCCATCAAATTTTCTGGTTGCTATATAAATATGAATTCCAATTGCTTGAAAAATTAATAACGTTATCGCTTGTCGTGGAGTTATCTGATAAAATTTCTTTGAGGGAAGGTTTTAATTAAAAACATCAACAGATTCTGAACATTCTCACCTATCAAATTACAATAATTAAGTGTAAGAATTGAGTACAATGAATGGCAGGAACCAGAAAGAAACATGTCATTAAAGTCATGACAACTATGCTGAGTGCTACAACACTTCAGGCGGTTGTCTGTTCTGTCCAGACAGAAAGGTAACAAATATTTGGATGAGCGTAACGAGCGAAGCGAGTGAAGCGAAGACTTCAATTTCACTGACCCCCCAAAAAATTTAGCTCGGGAGTTTTTTTTTTGTTTGTTTTTCCGTCTGTTTGTTCGCTCTCAACCGGGCAAACGGCATATGCGATGAAAATTTGACAGGACCTTCGAAATCTCTGAACTTAGACTTGCCACGTTTTTTGATACAATCGAAGAAATATTTCTCATGAATATCGTACTTTTACGATTTGTTTCGATTTTTAGTGCGATATTTTCGTGACATTTGGTCCGATTCTGACCAAACGGATAGGGCTACAACGTTCATATTTCACATGGACATTAAGGTTATGGTGATGTAGTACCTTTTGAAAGAAAAAGTTGAAAAGGTTAGCCAGAATACATAGAAATAAAGGTTTTAATATAACTTTTTCAATTTTTAATGCGATATTTTCGTCACATTTGGGCCGATTCTGACCAAACGGGTGGGGCAACAACGTTCAGATTTCACATGGACATTAAGGTTATGGTGATGTAGTACCTTTTGAAAGAAAAGTTGAAAAAGTTAGCCAGAATCCATAGAAATAAAGGTTTTAATATGAGTTGTTTGAGGTTTATAATATCAATTAACAAGAAACAATAGAAACTTGACAACAATCACCTACAATGCATTCACAAAGCACTTGCAAAGGAAAAGTGGTCCCACGCAAACTAAAAACCTACAAAAACGCTCATCCATAAACGCGGCGGGACTTTAGCGTTTTCCTAGTTAACAGAATTGTGCGAAATATACCAGTCAAGACTTTCTCCAACAATACATTCAACAGGAACAAAAAAAAATTAAATATAGCTTAGACCATATCTGACCACTGCAGCAGTGCTGAATTATGGAGAAAAGCTTGGAAAATCGGCAATGCTTTGCCAATGCTAATAACACGCATACTGAAGAGACCAAGTTGAGAACGTGTGAAAGCTTCACACACCTTCCTACATGCTAAATGAAGAAGTCAATGACGTTGTTTCACAGAACTCTTGAACCATGGGGTTGTGACATTCCTACCCCCTCAACTGCGGTGTAAGAGGGGTGTGCTGGGAGGGGTGGATGACATGGAAAAGAAGAACAAACTAAAAGGTGGCCAGTAAGGTTGATTGTTTGGATATTGCTTAACGTGTCATATTTATGCAACTTGGCTAATCGAGACGAAGGGAGGGACGTAAAGGGATGACGCGGGGGGACAAGGGGTGGACAAGGTTGCGAGTTGGAATTTGATGATGACATTGGAATTGGAGTATTACAGACTAATTGTAACCTTGTACTAATAAATGAGGCTATATAATCAGACATCAAAACTTCGAGACAGAACAAGGCCATACAGGTTAAAAGATAGTCTAGGCAAGGCCTAAAACCAAAAACACAAATGAGTATTTGTCAGTTTCTTTCTAATAAAGATAAACTTGACCCAAAGAGCCCCAGAGCAGTTGCTATAACGCGGAGTATCGCAATGATGATGGCGGTAGACTTCCAGGCATATTCAATGGTTAGTGATAAGGGCTTCCATCATCTTCTTAAGGTAAGTCTTGGCCTTTAATTTACAATGTGTAGCTTTTCTTTGGATGAAGTATAGCATACACCTTGTAGGCTTAGGCCTACCCTATGTCAACACTCAACACTGTTTTTGTCCATTTAGGTTACCGATTGATTGATTGGATATTGCTTTACGTCTCATATTTATGCAACTTGGCTAATCGAGACGAAGGGAGGGACGTAAGGGATGACGCGGGGGGACAAGGGGTGGACAGGCCTGTGCTGGTCAGAACCAGCCACAAGCATATGGGGAGGGCAGGGGTTCCCCCACGTCGTGGTCATCTCCGTCTGTGTCATCATCCGTCCGTGTTGTCTTTGTCGTCGCCGTCGGGGAGGTAGTCAAAGGGAAGGGGTTCCCCGACGACGACCCAGAGCTCGCCATTAGTTTCAGGGAGTGAAACTCCCCTATTCACGGGCCAAACCGCGAGAAGGTGTCGAGTTGGAATTTGAAGGCCCTTTTTACCGAGCCAAAATATATTCTTCCACATAGAGCCACAATTTCTCGGATCAACATTCCATCCCTATTTACCAAAGTGAAAAAAAATCTAAGACAGTATGGATTCACATCTTAGTCAAGGAATTGCCTCTATTTCACTTACAACCGATGGATGAACAAGCCATACTTGTACCACGTATTAGTCTTAAGTGAATCAAGATCTACTCTACTTTACTCTATTATGCTTAAGAGTTTACAACCATATATACTTTTTTCAAGGGGAGGAATGTAAGAAGTGACGCGGGGGGGGGGGGGCACGGGGTGGACAGGCCTGTGCTGGTCAGAACCAGCAACAAGCGTATGGGGAGGGCAGGGGTTCACCCACGTCGTGGTCATCTTCGTCTGTATCATCGTCCACCCGTGTTGTCATTTTTGTCGCCATCGGGGAGGTAGTCAAAGGGAGGGGGAAGGTTCCCCGACGACGACCCAGAGCTCGCCATTAGTTTCAGGGAAGTCGACACCATAGGATCCGCTAGGGTTCGCGGCGCAGTCCTTCCAGAATATTGAAGAAAAACGCAGTGGACACTACAAAGTGATGAGTGACCTCGGCAATGTTTGCTGATGACTTTGTGGCTCTGTCAACTAACCGTCGCCCATGGATCGCAGTTCTAGTTGATTGGATATTGATTGATTGGATATCGCTTAACGTCTAATATTTAAGCACTTTGGCTAATCGAGACGAAGGGAGGGACGTAAGGGATGACGCGGGGGGACAAGGGGTGGACAGGCCTGTGCTGGTCAGAACCAGCCACAAGCATATTATTCTCATATGGATATCGATAGGCTTAAAAAACAAATAGAGGAACGTGGACCGGTCGACTAATTCTGTATATACCAGTACAATAGTTAGTTAGTTATTAGGGTTTAAGGGCATACAACACTAAGGTTACCAGTGCCCGTATTCTCTTATATCCCAGAACAATATGAGACAGTTTCTTCACGCCTAGTTAAACTCAAGAAAGTTCTAGTAATGTATTGATGAATACTGAATTTGCTGATTTGTTGCATTGCAATAATAAGTCTAGTAAGGATTCCCGTCCACTACGATGCTCACAGGAATAGAGCAGATTCTCATGTTGTTGTTGTGGCGTCAAAATTATTACACAGTATTATTATTAATATTGACGCCGCGACCATACAGCTAAAAACTTTGGCATGTTAGACCAATTTTCCGGAACAGATAATACACTCAAAGCGATTATTTCCATCTACCGCAAGAGATGCGACTGACAGACACGGACACGTTTATTAACTATATGAGGATGACTCCAGCTATGTTTGAAGAATTGTTAAGAAAAGTTGGACCTCGACTAAAGAAATCGTCATTGACAAGACAGGTTATCTGCCCAGGCCAACATGCATGGGCCTTGGACATTAGCCTGCGCCTCCTAGGCCCTTGTTTATTAACCTGATCCAGAGTACGCCCGGATATATACGTTTTGAATCACGCGCTCACAGTGTCTGTCTGCATTTACGGACGCGCTCACAGTGTAAACGCCTCTAGCTGCGATCTGTTGGGAGATTTGTGAAGCATGTTGATCTGACTGTCGAAAAACGATAAGTGCTGCCACCTATCGAGTTTTTATCGTATTTATATCGTCTTGATCCAAGTGTACCACCTGTTGTTTATGTTTACTTTTTCAATGGCGTCTTACAGTCGTAATGCGTTGAGTTCCGATTTAGTCAATGAAATTATTACAGAGCTGGATTCAGATGACGACTTAGATAACACGGATTGTAGTTTAGTAGTGAGTGATAGTGATAGTGACTGCGATTTTGGCTTACGCCTTGGTGCGCATAGAAGTGGAAGTGAATCTGAACATTCCGAGGGAAGTTCGCGTGGGCGTAGGCCTAGTGATTCAGATGCACGAGAAAATGAGCCCCCTCGTAAACGTCGCAAACGAAGGCCTCACAAGTAAGTGATGTGTATAGGTGAAGTGACGAAGGATACTTCCGATGCCCTTGATGACTGAAAATGTAGTTCCTACCCCGCGTGGCGTGGGCCTTTGGTGTAAAACTCAATCACAAAAGGAAAGGGGTTGTGGTCCGGGGAGAACACACTTTAAGATTTTTATGAAAAACGAAATAGGGTAAAAAAAAGTTTGTTTTTAATTAGGCGGACGGAAAAAAACACTGCAAAACAAATTATTTACGATACGCTAAAAACACTAGTTGGGGTTTGCCACTCCCCGGGGTTTCAAACTACGAAAAACAAACACAAATGAAGAAAGAGGCCTATGGCGCTCGATTCAGAGTACACACAACGAGTCCCTCAACCCCCTTGGCTAGTTCGACTAGCGCCCCACCCCTTTGGAATCCACAGCACCACCCTTCACATAAACCCCCCCCCCCCCTCCAGCAACACCAGGAGGGGGAGGCCCTTCACGGCCCCTCGGCCAGGGGCGCACCACAAGCCCCCCCCACGAGACGATCCGATTCTGCGGGTCTTCCGAGGGATGGGGCCCGACTCACAGGGGCCCGGGCGTTGCTGTTCAAGGGTCGGCGCCGTTTAGGTAGGGCTGCAACGGGGGACACGTGGAATTTTCCCCGGGGACGGTATCGACGAAAAAGGGAATAAAACTAGAGCCCACCACTTCTTGACCGGGTTTGGGGGGGGGTCCATCGAACAGCAAAAAAAAATTTCCGATCTCCCGTTCCGACCCGAAGAAAAATGGGTTCGACCCAAAGGAGCATCGCCC
Source organism: Sweltsa coloradensis (assembly GCA_024449915.1). Classification (NCBI taxonomy): domain Eukaryota; kingdom Metazoa; phylum Arthropoda; class Insecta; order Plecoptera; family Chloroperlidae; genus Sweltsa; species Sweltsa coloradensis. Next base: position 7,653 of record JAMZAV010014766.1, on the reverse strand, counting down.
CCCTCTTAAAAACCGTCCCCGACTGCTTCCCGACCCTTTTCTCCCCCAGGCTCCCCAGACGTTCCCGCGCCAAAACCATTTTGCGCTCCGTGGTTGGACCGCGTCTCCCCTTGGAAACTCAAATAACCCTTCCATTTAAAGGGTGCCCCCCCAAAAGCAACCCCCAAGGGCGAGAACCAGTAGACTAGTACTGCCAAATTAATCCATTTTGCGTTTTTGCTACAACGTTGGGCCCACCTGGTGTGGGAGTGGCAACGATGGGAAAACATGGGCCAGTTCCCTCATCACCCGTTCGAGGGGGTTCGCGAGGGTGGCGCCAGAGGAAAAAAATTGGGTCAACCTGGTGTCCTGTAAGCACTGGACAGCGTTTTGAGAATTTGGGGTCCCAGGCCGATAAGAGACGGCTAGGGTTTCCCATGTAGGGAAGTAGCCTTTACTACCCGGGTTTTTAAATTTGGAAAATGTGGACTTTTCAGAGGGAACAACTCGAGAATTTGGTAAACATTGAGGTCCCAGCAAGTACGCACCCCGGGGCCCCTTTCCCCATGGCAGGGGGCCCGTAATGTCAAGAGCCACTAAATATAGGCCCGCTGGGAACAACGGCGATCCATAGGAGACCCCTGCATGGGGTTTTGTCCCCTGACATTGGTGACGGGGGACATTACGAGCTTCGGACTTGCGGCCTCATTTCTCCCCACCAATGGCGCCTTAGGCGGCCAAGGCTTTGGGGGGCCCCAAAAGTCCCCGCCGGAACGTGATTGGAGCGAACCGTTTTTCAGAGAGCTCATCCGGTAAAGGCCTTCCAATTCCATCATACCATCAAGATAAAAAGGGGGATCTCTGTAGGACAAAAAACCCTTCCCCTTTGCCCCTTTTTAAGTGGCCCCGGACCCCTTTAAGTGGGAACACTCCGGCAACGAAGAGAGGCGGGTGAGTCGCCGCCTCACCCTGACCCAGAAACTCGTGAAAGGGGGAACATATGGTACGCGGCCCCCGTGGCCTAAACCCGGAGTCCCTCCGGTTTCGTTCAAGGATCCCGGGGACAAAGCGCCCCGCACAACGTTTCGTGCCCTGCGGGTTTTTCAGGGGAAATCGAACTGCTGAAGGAAAAGCCCCAGGGGTGAGGCGCCCCCTGAGAAAACGGCAACGGGGGATGAAGATGAGAGCTTTAGGGTAGCAGAATTTTTAATTCAACCCCTATCAGTAAAGCCGCCATTCCCAACGCCCAGACGATTGCAGGCTTTTTTTTTCGGTGGGTCGTATAATTAACCGGGGCCCCCCGGAGGATGGGCTTCGTAGGAACAACACAGCTGTTCCCCCACATCACCTTTTGGGAAGAGCAGCCCCTAAGCCACCGGAGCATGGGGTCGGGACAAAGAACCTGCGCCCGGTAGGATGGTGAAACAGGGTGGTCGCAGGGGAAAGAGCCTTCGTGCCCCTGAAAAATCCCCAACTCATCATCCCAACGCCAGGGGACACCCTTTTCAGGAGAGACGTAGGGTGCTATCAGGGAGGTAGGCGGCACAAAGCGACGATCGTACCCACACCCCCCAAAAAATGCCTTCAGCTGCTTCTGTTTCCCTTGGGCCTAGGAAACGCTGTATCCAAAATTTTAGGGTCTGGTAGACCCCCTTTGGTACTCGGATGGGGCCCCAAAAAGAACCAAACCTGTCCCCCCCCAAACTCCGACTTTTGAGCTCACTGTTAAGTTGGTACTAGGCGGGAGAGCCCCTTGTCGATTTGCTAAAGGTGATCTCGAATGAGGGGACGTGATAAGGAAATCTTATGTACCCCTTTAGTGAACTCGGCAACTCGGGCCCCAATACGTATCCAACGCCCCCGTGAAAGAGGCATGCGTTTTATCTCCCAAAAGCACAGACCGGTAGGTAGCCCTTACCCCCCACCATAAAACCAGTGATTGCGACACTTTTTCTTGAGGGGGAACCCCCATACGAGTGTGGGGTTTTCCGGGGATGTCATGAAACAAACAGGTCCGGAGCCTGGAGTAGTTCCCCCATATTGAGGTTTTTTCGGGTCAGCCACAAAAACAGATTTCGAGCGAGATCCAGGAAAACCCCGTAACCCCCACTTTCATTATACTGACAAGTGGACCAAGTAGGGAGTCGAGGACCTCTCAATCCCCCCAAACCTCCATTTCATCGATCTTCCCTGCACGCAGCCCGGGGGGGCAAACGGGATAGGGAAAGGGTTGACCCAAAAAAGGGGTTCATCGACCAGGGGGATCTGGTGTTCATAGAGGTTCGGGGGCCCGGCAGTTTGAGAACCCCTTCCGTGGCGCGTAGCAGCAAAAAAAGAGCCTTTTGGCGACACAAGGGACAGGTGACTTGCCACTGTTCGCGTAGGGCGGCATCCCACTTGAGTAGGTTTGCCGGGCCCCAAAGGTTTGTATGAACCAATGGTCGCCGTGACAACCTTACATAGCTCCGCAACTGGCTACACCCCTGGCGTGGCTTCCCGCCGAAAGAGCCCCAACCCGCTTTGCCCCCCTAACATAGAGAAAAGAGCCCGCTTCAAGGTCTATATTTGCCAAAACCCTCAACAGCAGTAAACCCCTAATACCCCGAGGGGGACAGGAGACACCCCCAAAAAACCCCTTTCAGTGGTGGATGGAGGCCAGCTATGGTCACGGGGCAAAAACCTCCCTTTCAAACGCTTGCTCTTTGTGCCAAAGCACCAATACCACACCCCGCCACGGGAAGCCCGGCGGGCCCCGGGAGCTGAGCGTCAAACAGTTCCAACGGAATCTGAAATGCAAAACCGCTCCCAGGTTTCGCCAAACCAGGTACGCCGAATTACAGAGCCCCCCGCTAGAAGGTGACTGCAGCCCCCCCAGGGGTTTTGTCCCTTCCTCACCTTCGCAATTGGAGGAGTTCCCCCGGGATACCCCCCCTGAACTTTTGAAAAGGGGGGTATTTCGTTTCCGACTGGGGATTGACAAAGGGCCCAAAAAACTCCCCCTCGCCACGGAGCGAGTGATCTAGGTTATCTCACCGGGCTCCCCGAATCGACTGCGCTCCGAGGGGGATAGCCCGACGATTTTAAAAGGGGTTTTACCCCCCCTGCTACCCACGGTAGCCCCCCTATTGGCCAATTGGCCCGCTGTTTTGTGCCGCTTGCCGGGGTGCGCGGCCCGGCAGCCCCCGTCCCCTTCCTTGGGCGACGACTACATGTTGCATAGCGTGGAGAACACGGTGCGCCCGAGCAGACTGCGGTCACTCGGTCGGTGAGGCATTCCCACATGGATGGGGAGTCCCCGGCAAGGTCTCCATAGGTCGGCCTCGGAAAGTGGGGGAATTAGGTGGAGCAATGGCCACTTTCTTTGGAAGTAGTCAGCATTCTGGAATTGGCGCTTTCCGGGGTAGGATCCGACAACGCTCCTCCCGACGCTCGTTGTTTTTCCCCCCCCAAAAACTCCAAGGAAAAAATGTCGGGAACGACTGGTAGTCATTTAAAGGAACTTGAATGCCACGCCCCCGACTTTTCAGACGACTCCAGGTCGTTAGCAACATAGGCTGGCTGCCAGTCAGGCAAACCGGGGATGTAATTGTCCAGTTTTGGAAAATCCCCCCCGGAGTATTCTCCCCCCCTTTAAAGGGGGGGGTTGTCCCCTGGTAGCTTACCCGAGGGGGCCCCTCGGCGGCCGTCGGGGATGGTCTGGACTCCTCGTCAGACCCCCGCCCGCTCAATGAAGGGGGTGCGGAGCAGATTTTCCTCTATTTTTGCAGTACGGGCGTGCCCGATGAGGCTGTCCCCTGGCGCGGTATGGTTTGGGCCCCTTGGCCATACTGGAACGGCCCCCTTGCCGCCCTGGCCCGAAACCTTTCTTTTACGCCCCGGGGAGTATGAAACCCCCTCTATCGCCCCGAGTGCCCCATGGGTTTCGCCCACCAGTGGCCCTCGGTCCCCGAGGAACGACGACTGCCATCGTGCCATGGCGGATGGGACTCGGGTTTCGCCCCTGGGGTGTCCTCACGCCCACGAGGATACGGCAACGGCCACTCGTCGCCCCCTGGTCGGTGGGGACGTCGGGTTTCGCCCCCGGAGTGTCCTCAGCCCCCGAGGAACGGGGGAACGGCCACCGCGCACTGGTGGTGGTCAGTTGGTTACGCCCCCGGAGTGTCCCCACGCTTGAGGATCGGGGAACGGCCCCTCTCGCCACTGGTCGGATGGGCAGCGGGTACGCCCCCTGGAGGTTCCTCACGCCTTTAGGATACGGCAACGGCCACTCGCGCCATGGTCGGTGGGGAAAGTCGGGTTACCCCTGGGGTTTTTCACGCCCACGAGAAACGACGCTGCCCCTCGGCCACTGGTCGGATGGTACGTGGGTTTCGCCCCCGGGGTGTCCCCACGCCCAAAAGAGGATACGGCAAAAGCCCGCTGTCGCCATGATCGGGTGGCACGCCCGGTTTAGGCCCGACGAGCGCCCTTTTGTTTGGGGATACGGCAACGTCCCCGTGTCCATGGTCGGGTGGCGCGACGGTTTACGCCCGACGGGGCGCCTTTGGTTGCGGGTACGCAAGTCCACGGTCGCCCCCTGGGGTGGTCGCGACGGTTACGCCCGAGGTGCGCTTGCGTTCGTGTAGCGTGACCCCCGGGGCTACGCCATGCTGCTCTGCAGAATTGAGGCGCCCACCGCTCGTCTCCATTCAAACCCCCAGGCCAGGGCCTTTTTACCAGGCTGGGGCGGCTTGGCCCGGGTTGGTCTCTTTCCCCGGCCCCCACCCGTCTGCGGTTTTGCATGAGCCTCAACCCCCCAAAACCACTTTTTATTTCCGCGATGCTCTTATCCCCTCCCGAAGTAGGTCGTATACATCTCCCAGTTTTAGGCCCCGGAGGCTTTCCCCCCGCTTTCTTTTGCTTTTTTTTTTTTTTTTGTTGATTGTCCCCTTTTCCCCCCCGGTAAACATAAACCCCCAAAAAACAAAACCCTGTTCGGGTTTTGTTTGGTTTTCCCCCCGTTGGACGCCCGTTGCGTGGACCACTCACCACGGAAGGGGTTTTGGTCGGGGGAAAACCCCCTTTAAAAATTTTGCCCAAATGGGATATAAGAAATGATTGCTTTAATGGCGGCGGCAACAAACACTCAAAAACAATTACTTTTTACACGCAAAAACCTAGTTGGGGGGCCATACCGTGGTCAATCGAAAAAAAACAAAAGATAGAAAGAGGCCTAGGCGCTCGATTTAGAGTACACACAACGAGTCCCCCACTATCCTCGGATCTCGACAGCGCCCACCCTTGGGCATCCAAGCCCCCAGCCTTACATCACACCCCCCCCCCATCAACACCATGGAGGGCGGATGGCCTTTACGGGCCCCCCCCGGCCCGTGGGCACCCCGCCTAGACTAAGTTGACAAAGAAGGCAGAAATCAAGGAATAAGCAGGGCCGTCGAACGCCAGGTTTGTATTTTATTGGGAAACAAGTGGGCGATGACAATTTCTTGTAAAGATGAGCCAAAGAAAATTTATTTTTTATTTCGATTTCGCGAGGGGTTAGTTTGCACATTTTCCAAGAAACGAAACGTTTTTATCAAAATCAAAGATTTACAAATTTCCCACAAAAACAAAAATAAAAAAATGGGGTTTAGTTTAAGTAAACGAAATGTACGTTTCTTGCTTTGATGATTCTGAGGGAAGTTGGGGAAAATAACTTTGAAAGGAATAGGGTTTTGAAACAGCTTTTACAGACCCAATTTTTGGTAAAAATATGTTCAAGAATTCCTTTGATTTTAGCTACTCCATTTTTTTAAATAATGAAGAATTAAATCCCCCTGAAGAGAAACTTTAAAAAAATTGACCCCGTGTATCAAGGATAAAAGAAAAGTTTTTTAACCCTTTTTAAAACCTTTCAAAAAAGTTCATTGAGAAAGTTGCTTGTGGAAAGGGGGGCAATTTCGCCAATATTTTCCATCAAAGAGGGCCGATCGGGGAAAAACTTTTTATGTTGAGGACGGGGAGACGGATGTGCAACAGTAAAAAAATTTCTCGGGGAAAAAGGAAGGGTTTACAATCAAGAGGCAAAACAGGGCTTGCCTGCCAAGTTGTCTGGGCTGATGGAGCCCTATTTTAATTTTGGCCATGTTTTTTTTAGCAATTGGAAGTTAGCCCCTTTATGTTCACATCACTGAAGAAAACAAATAAATGATGTGGAACAGTGAGGGGTAAAGGAAAGGATGCCAAGGACCTTACCAAATTGAAAAAGGGGGAAAAGGAGACTTTTATTTAATGATCTCACGTACATCAGGTGGTGATGGGAGAGTCATTTTGAGCCATTTCCCTAGCGAGTCTGCAATGCGCGCCTGACAAAATGAAAGGAAAAGGGGGTGGAAATTTAAAACAATTGTTTAGATTTTCCCAGCAGGGGGGCAGGGACTTTCGATATGCAGTAAGTTCAGGGATGCTAGGGAAAACATAAAAAGGTACGCTTTTTTCCCAATCGTTTTGGGCAGGGCTCAATTTATTGGCATAAAAACTGGAAAAAGCTGGTGCGACTCGCTCCCCGGGGAGGAAATTCTCTTCCCCCGAAAAAAAAACCCAGGAAGGTGGCGCCGTCCGATCCATTCATTCGGTAACTGAAGGGATTTTTCCCACGTGGGGCCCCCCCCGAAAAAAGAAAAAAAATCCGAACGGGGATGTCGCAGACACAAAAAGGCGAACGAAAACGTTTAAAAAGAGCCGCACATTGGGGAGGTGGTGGGGTATGTGAACCCTTGTTGGGTGTTTCACACACGCCCACTTTAGGCAAAACGAGGGCAAAAAGTGAGAAAAAAGTAAAATGTACATATTTTTTCTTACAAAGCGGGATTTTTCAATAAAAATATTCTTTAATCAAAAAAAAAATTGCTTCGGTATGAATTTTGGGTTTTTTAATTTTTTTCTTTAAAATTTTCCCCCCCCCCCCCACACAAACCCTTTTGGGTGGGAGGGGGGGGGGAGGGGTCAGGACAAAAAAGTCAGGAAAAGATTTTATGTAAAAAAAACAACACAAGGAACTTCCAAACACACATGTTTCTCGAGAAAAAAGATTTTTTAATTTTTTTCATTTTCCCCCCCCCCCTGGCCCCGCGTGAAAAACCCGAAATAATTTTTATTATATTTATAACATACCTAGGCCCAATTGAGTAAAAAAAAAAAAATCAAAAAAATTTTTATTCTGCAATTTTTTATTCCCCCCCCCCCATCATTTTGGGGGGGGGGGGGGTAATTTTCAATAATTAATCATAAGAAACAGATAACACCCAACCAAATGGGTTGTTTATTATTTTTTTTGATTTTTCATTTTTGTCCATTTCCCCCAAAAAAACCCCCTTTAGGGGCACAGTGGCACTTTGAAATCACTCTGAAGGGTTAAACAATGCATACTTTCTAGTAAAATTATTCAAATTAAAAAATTTTGCTTTTTACTTAAGAATATTAGAGTTGCAAAAAATATAAGATATCATGCAAAAGAATACTGATTTTTAGGCATTTTTAAAAACTTGTATAAGCTCTCCCGAACATTTAAGAAACGACTTATGTTTTTTTTCTAACACCAAGAATGGGTTTCACTTTCTTTAGTTTTTGCCTTATTTATTGTTTTTCCCTGATTTAAAAAATTCTTTTTTAAAGATTTGGGTAATTTCAAAAATACGA